>JADRCD010213985.1:0-25031 GCA_019843815.1 Montemys delectorum
CCCCCCCAGGGGGGGAGTTCATGCTTTAGCCTGCTCTGGTGGTCACAGTGGTCCCTCTATAGTGACAAGATGAAGAGCGGTCCTTTTGGCTTAGCATCCTTTCTGTCTGAGGCCCGGATGGGCAGGCATAGGCCAAGGTCACACTGTAACAAGCATCAGAACAGAGCCTTGCAACCCAGCGCTCCTGGGCCTTGTGTCGAAATGTTTTGAAGCCTGTCCTGGCCTCCTCCCATCTGGCAGGCGAGAGGGCTCTATCGGGATGGTGCAGAGTTCCCTGGTTGGTCTATCGTTTACTGGAATAACTTACCTACTGGACAGGAAGGAGGTAATCAAGTGTAAATAGATTCTGTATTAGTCAGCAGTGGCTTCCCTGGTCTTGAGAAAGAGTGGAGCTTACACACCCAGCTTGTACTACTTACCCACCCAGCTACAGACAGGGTGATAGAGAGGTTGCCATGGTGATGGGGCCCTCCAGAGTTGTTTGTTCCCTCCCACACCTGCCTCTCCCCTGGAACCCCTGACTCTGAGAACATCCAGGTTTTTCAGGAGAGGTGCAACAAAACCAGAGCAGAGCCAGATGTGTATGCTTGTAACCCCAATATCTGGAGGTCTGGACAGAAGAATCACAACTTTGAGCCCAGCCTAGGTTATATAGCAAGATCCTATCTTTCTTGGGCAGTATCTATGCCTGCAAGCACATGATTGTCTTTTGTATAAAACGGGCCTAAAATGGCATTGGAGAGATAATGTAGTCTTGGAAGGACCCAGGGGTGGGTGCTATGGACCCCTGAAAAAGAGTGTGGGCTGAACCACACAGACAGTGCTGCCGGGGAAAGCTATGGTTCTAGCAAGGGCAGGGTTCTTGTCTGATATTTCACCCATCTTTTTCTCTGCTTGAGCTTGTCTCAACACTTAGCATTATTGGGCATTCTCTGACTTTTTACCTACATATTATCTGTGTTCCCTGCATGGGCCTCTGTACAAATACAGTGTATGACTTGAAATAGATGCTTATTTCATTGGTTGAATGAATGAACATGCAAACTTAACCTAAGAGACCCAGGGCTGTTGTACAAAGTGTTGGGTGTTGCTCAGACACTGCCAGGTCTACCAAGTCTGAGTTTCAGACCTTGCTAAATGGAAGGCTAGGGGTAGCTTTAACTTCTAGATGGGTGGAGAGCCTTGGTGCCTCCTGGCCAGTTCTGTCTCTGGCAGATTGTGTAGAAGGTCTGATTCTTCCTCTGCTCCCTCACTCTCTCCCTGAGCCGAAAGTTCCTTGGGGGAAGATGCTGGGGCTGGTCTGAACCCACCTTCATTTCTCATCACTGACACTGATTAAATGAGTGATCGAAGGTTGGGATGCAAGTCTGTATGGAGAATAAACGAAAGACCATGAAACAAACAAAAACTTTGCCCATTTTGTAAAGATTTGCTTGTCCTTAGCCACAAGGCATCAGTTTAGCAGATGGGGGTTTCAGATGCTGCTGTGTGCTGCCACTGTTCTGGGTCCTAGGGCTTATTGGTGAGCAGAGCTCCTGTACTCATAGAACTTGGAGTCAGTTCAGGACCAAGGAAGGGCACTGTCACCTGGCCGTGGTTCCAGAGGCCTGATACTTAGGGGATGTCTTTATCAAGAGCAGAGTGGAGGCTTATGCTGTTCTCAAATAGGCTCGGGGACTCAGGCCCATTGCAATCCAGTTCCTGCCTTTCCTGGGCACTCCCTGCAAAGGTGAGACATGTTTCGGAAGTTGTTTAGCATAATGTGTCTGCCTGGGTATTAGAACAGTGGCTGGCAGACTGGTTCTGTGGCTCTCAGGCCAGGACAGTCAGTTTTCTAGGTCAGAGAGTTGAGGCAAGGGCCTGACATTGACTGTGTAGATACTGCTGGAGGACAGCTTGGGAGAACTTGCCAGCGATGGCAACACAGTGTCTTCAGGGACAGGAGGAGCCTGATGACCTTCAGTGGGGTCCTAAGAGACTGTCAGTTACCTATTAGGGATATCCTGGGAGGAGGGAGGGAAGCTCCTGATAGGACACTTTGGGGGCTAGAGACACCAGATTATATTGGTATATTAGAGAAGGCACTGGGATCAGTTCAGGGCAAGTCCCAAAGTACCCCAGAAGCATAGGCCAACAGAGAGGATGGCGCTCCTGGTTTGGGGAGAGAAAGGAGCTCACCAAGAACACCAAGCTCTGCCCTCTGAAGGCTGGGGAAGGGGTTAGTGCCTGCTCTGAACCCTATTTTGGCTAATTATTGCCCCCTACCTCCAATGTAGGGGCTCAAGTGGTCTTAACTGAAAACTTAAGAGGTGACAGTTCTGTATTTAAAGGGTACATTTTGTAGATTTAGCCAAGAACCTCCCTAGGCCTCTGGGAGGAAGCTGGGAGGACTATTTCCATCTTATGGACAAAAAAGCCAGATCACGAGGACTCTGCCTCCCCCAGGCCCCTTTCACAAAGTGCTTGTGGAGGATGGATACCAAGGGCGGTCAGTTTGGCTGTTTTGATATACTGGCACTGCATGTGCCTTTGGCTCTGACTTTCCTCCTCCCTGTGTTTCACCGAGGCACACTGCCTCTGGTTCTTTCTGAGGCAGGCAGCCTGGGCATGAACATGTAAGTATGATGCTTTTTTTTAAAACTTCTCTAAGGAGTCTCCCCTCCACCCAGTTGCATTGCAAATGGTTTTGTTTTGTTGTTTTTGTATGTTGTTGTTTGTTTGTTTGTTTGTTTGAAACATGTGTGTATGACACTGTAAGGTGGGCAATGTTTGTGCCACACACATGGAAGTCAGAGGACATATTTGGAGTCAGTTCTCGCCTTCCACTTTTATGTGGGTTCTGAGGATTGAACTCAGGTTGACAACCTTTGACTAGCAAGAGCTTTATCTGCTGAGTCACTGCTCCCCACCCCACTGCAGGTTTTAAAGGCACTTAAATGTCACCTGCCCACCTCTTTGCATTTTCATGTGCTCACGCACATACATGAATGTGTGCAGAGGCCAGGTATTTATGCTTTATTCAGTGAGGCAGGGTCTCAGTCGGCCCAGAGTTTGACACTATTGTGACTAGACTTGTTATGGCCATTTTTGCTAGCCATCTTGCTCTATGAAATACCATCTCCCCCTTCTGAGGCTAAAATTACAGGCCAGATACCAGGCCCACTCAGCACTTAGGGGGCTCCTGGGGATCTTAACACAGCACACGCTTTAACCTTGAACCGTTTCCTGGACCTGACACCCCATTTCCTTGGCAGACTGGCAGCACCAGGGTTTGAGATACTGGCTGGGCTTCTGTGACAAGTGTCTTCTGGTCAAAACCTGCTGGTCTAGGTGGGATGTCGTGGGAAGGATGGGAAAGTAGACTGTCCTGTCATGGTCTCCCTGCCTCCTCACTCCTCCACAGGGAGGTCTCCCTGTTCTCTATTCTACCAGGCCTTAAGTGTACACACACACACACACACACACACACACACACACACACGCACACACATGCGGGAGGGGCACATGACTTCCTGTCCTCATTCCCCTAGTTATGTGTCCCCTAGTATTTCAGCCCTTGGTGAGCCCCACCCCTTCTCCCTGGGTCCCCACCTTCCTCACATGAACAGTCTTAAGCCATCTGGCTTTCCCAAGCACCTCATTTGCAAGCCCCCCCCCCACGGTGGGGGGTTCTGGGGGAGAATCTGCTGCCTCAGCAGCTATGCAGATACTCTGCTTGCTGGTGCTCTGTCTTGGAGCTTCCCTTTTGACATGAGTTCTGGGGTGGCTGGTTCAGCTAGCTTAGGCTGACTCGGAACCCTCCACCTGCCAAACTGCAGCTTTCCCTAGACTCCCTCCATCTTTCAAGTCTGATGGCAGCTGCTGCTCTATTTCCTGTCCTGAGGTGCTCCCTGAGTTAACCTCCCAGCTTCCCTCCTTTGTCTCCCAGGGGTAGAGGCTGCCATGGCTGCCAGAGTCCCAGAGACTCCTCAGGGAGTTAAGTTCCAGGTGATATAAGGGAAGCTTATGGTCCTGGGAGTGGTAGTGATGAGGCTGGGCAGCTATGAAGTCAGCCAAGAGGGTCCTGGGGGCTTGTCCCTTTCCTCCTGGGGAAGGAGAGGACAGGAGCTGAGCTCTTATTCCAAGAGACTGCTGTTGGGACAGAAGGAGTGGGCCAGTGTCAGTAAAGTAAGACAGAGGAAAGGCTGTCTTGCCTGCAGCTCCTGGTCTGTCCATCACAGGATGCTGAGGAGGTTTTGTGGAGCATCCTCCACATCCAAGAATTGCCGCACAGGGCTGCAAGATGGAGCCTACCTGGGCTCCCTGCCTGAAGGGAACCAGTGCATTAGTGGGTGTCTGACCTGGAGTTGTACTGAGTCTGCATAGGCTTCTGCCTCCCCTGAATGGGGCCTGATGTGATCCATTTGCTTGCTGGTGGATACTGGTAGACCCCTCTGGTAACAGATGAGAAATGTTGGGCTCAGAGCAAGTGATAATGCTGGCTAGAGTTGGAGGGTCGCCAGAAGGGCTGTCCTGCAACGCAACTCCAGAAACCCTCATGTTTTGCTACAGGACTTTAGTCTTGTATAGTATCTGTTTCCCCGAGACAGTTGCCTAGGCCTGACCCTAGGGGCTCACCATCATCCCCGGTGTTTCTGAGCTTGACAGGACCTGCATGTGCCTAGTATATCTCTACTGCTACTACCACCAGCCGGAGCCTCCTAATACTGAAGTCCCCTCAGGTCAGAGCAGACCTCTGACTGGAGACAGGGAAGATTGAGACCCTGAGATAAATGATGTACTGTCCAAGTGAGACCAGCAGAAGGGAGAGGGACTGACTCTCCTGTGCTCCGCTCTTAATTCAACCCCCATTCAACTACAGCCCTGCTCTCTTCAGAGACTGACAAGGTTCTCCTTGTCAGAACCACAACCCTGCCAGGTCCACGCACGGCTGGGCCACCACACTACAACAGGTGGCTTCTATTGTCCTCTCAGCCCAACTATGTCCTTAGGACTTGCTTGGGGAGACATCAAAACAGACACACCCTCTCACCTGCAACAGAGAGAAAACCAGAAAGGAAGACAAGGAGGAAGTCAGGGAGAAGAACTCTGAAGTTGCTGGGAGACCACAGCAGAGCTCAAGACCCTCTAAACATGGAATCCTGGTCTCAGAACCAGAGGCATGCACTACCATGTAGACGCCTGGGCACCAATGGGGGTCTTTGAGGGCCAGGGCCTTAAGGTGGCTTGCTCCTCAGTATGACCTGGGGGGATGATGAGCAGAGACCCTAGCCTGCTTCCCCCAGAGTGCCCCTTTGTAATAATGTGCAGACTCCTCTGATGGAACTACTCCTAAGCCTACCGAGTCTCTGGCCCACTGGCACCCAGCCCTCAGCAGCCTGGGGCCCACGGGCTCCATTTGCCACAAGAAAGCCAGAGCTCAGAAAGCTACTAACCAAACCCAGCCTAGACTGAAGAGGCCTTGGTTACGGCCTGGGGCTGGGCTCCAGCCTCGTTTTTCTTTCTTCATGTGACTTCCAGAAAGTCCTTTATTTTCTCAGACCCCTCAGGCCCTCACCTTTACAGAGGAGACATCATCCCTGTAGGGATGTGCTCAGCATGGAGAGTCTTGGCTTTCTGCTCCCCTCCCCATTTCGTTTTCTTTTCTTTTCTTTTTTTTTTTAGGTATCAGGAAAAAGTTTGTCCTTTTTTCTTCACTTCTTAGACTGAGGCAGCGCAAAGGTGTAGCAGCAGCAGGAGCAAGGAAGCACTTGCTTGGCTATGCGGCTTACCCTTTCTCCTCCCTCGGGAGGGCACCTCTGAATGGCCCTTTTTATAACAGCAGATCCTCAAGTGAGCATGTGTTTGTATCAGTGCTTACACAGGGAGCAGGAGCCACCCTGTCAGGAGAAGTGACTGCCAAGCCCGGCGACCTGGCACAGCCACGCCGACTAATTAAAGACGGTAATTACAGCCCTGAGCCTAGTGTCAAAGCCAGGGCTCTTTCCAGGCAGTCTATGCCTCTCCTCTCCGAGTGCACAAGCATGCAGGTTCTGGGGGCTCGGGAGCCTGGCCGCGCTGGGCTATGGCTTCTGTTCTTTGGTCGCTCTCAGTAACTCACCCAGGTGGGCTGGGCTGCAGGCTCCTGAACTGGGTCCTTGGGAGTCTTGCCTGACAGGTCCACAGAGGCAGCCCTGATCGTGGGAAGGTGGCTGCAGCTCTAGGGGTCCCAGTTAACGCCAGTGGAAGTTACACATTCCTGGGCCTACATGCTGGGCTCAGCCTGCTGATTCTAGATCTTCGCCTGCCCATGCTTACGATGACCTTGCAAAGAAGAGATGGGAGGGAATGAAGATTTAAAAAAAAAAAAAAAAAAAATCTGTCTCCAGGCAGCCTGAAGTGCTAGAGAACAGGAATGGTGACAAGCAATCCCTGAGTATAAACTCTTCTCAATTGTCTAAGATGAAGCCACAGGGGTGGTGTGATACAGCACAGAGTCACCCTAGCAGGTTCCTTCTCATCTGGATGCATTGGCTTTCAATTCCTCTCTTAGAAAGGAGACTAGCAAGGGCTGCCCCTCAGGGTGGTTCTAAGGACAAATGAGGTATGTCTTAAAAGTGTTTAGTAGCGGGCTGGTGAGATGGCTCAGTGGGGAAGAGCACCGACTGCTCTTCAGAAGGTCATGAGCTCAAATCCCAGCAACCACATGGTGGCTCACAACCACCCATAATGAGATCTGACGCCCTCTTCTGGCATGTCTGAAGACAGCTACAGTGTACTTACATATAGTAAATAAATAAATCTTTAAAAAAAAAAAAGTGTTTAGTAGCCAAGAAAAGGAAAATGATGACCTCCCTCCCTCAAAAGAACTGGGTGCTGAGCAGCTGGAGGAAATTAGAGAAAGGCTAAGTTTTGAGGGGGTTCCCCAAATCCACAGACTTCCTGAAACAAGCAGTTTCCCCTCATACCCTCAACCCATGAGAAGAAAGGAATCACTGGACACAGAATTAGGGACTAGGTGGGGCTCTGGAGGGCCCCACAACCCACAAGGACAGAAGTGACAACCCCAAGGGTACCAATAGAAGACTGAGGTATATACCATAGCAGTCATCGGCCATTCACAGGTAACAAATTCCCAGACACCAGGAGACATGAGCTGCAGAAGGCCTTGAGTTACAATTATCAAAGTGCACAGGGAGGCCCTGGAGCCCAGCCTGGGACCACATGTCCATCTGAGGGGTGAATGGGACATTCCTGCATTCCATCTTCACCTTGAAAACAGGGGCCAGCCAACAAGTGTTCCAGGTTAGTCAGCTCTGGTATGCTCACTCTGTGAAGGAAGATCTCCAGAGAAGGTGAGCTGTAGCTGCCTATGACTCAAGCAGCTCAGGGCCAAGTCAGGGTGTCAGGCCCCCATGACTCTGGGGCACTGTGCCAAGTCCCCCACAGCAGAGATTACAAGGGCTCCAGGTTTTAAAAGTGAGTTTCTGCCCTAAGACATCATATACTTCCTGCAACTGAGCCCAGAGCATGGGGCTGAGGGCTACAAGGCAGCCAGAAGTTTCCCACAGCACTGGAGGTTCAGTACTGTAGTGAGTCTTAATCTAGATGAAAAGGAACTCAGGGAGCAAACAGGCTGACTCTACTAAAACAAACAAAACTCTCTTAACATCTGGGCATAAATTATGAGAATAGAAAACCACAACTTAGTTTTCTCTGGTGCAACAGCCTGGGGTGTGCTGGGGATGAGGGTGGGTGCCAGTGGGCCAGAGACTCGGTAGGCTTAGGAGTAGTTCCATCAGAGGAGTCTGCACATTATTACAAAGGGGCACTCTGGGGGAAGCTGGCTAGGGTCTCTGCTCATCATCCCCCCAGGTCATATTGAGGAGCAAGCCACCTTAAGGCCCTGGCCCTCAAAGACCCCCATTGGTGCCCAGGCGTCTACATGGTAGTGCATGCCTCTGGTTCTGAGACCAGGATTCCATGTTTAGAGGGTCTTGAGCTCTGCTGTGGTCTCCCAGCAACTTCAGAGTTCTTCTCCCTGACTTCCTCCTTGTCTTCCTTTCTGGTTTTCTCTCTGTTGCAGGTGAGAGGGTGTGTCTGTTTTGATGTCTCCCCAAGCAAGTCCTAAGGACATAGTTGGGCTGAGAGGACAATAGAAGCCACCTGTTGTAGTGTGGTGGCCCAGCCGTGCGTGGACCTGGCAGGGTTGTGGTTCTGACAAGGAGAACCTTGTCAGTCTCCGAAGAGAGCAGGGCTGTAGTTGAATGGGGGTTGAATTAAGAGCGGAGCACAGGAGAGTCAGTCCCTCTCCCTTCTGCTGGTCTCACTTGGACAGTACATCATTTATCTCAGGGTCTCAATCTTCCCTGTCTCCAGTCAGGGGTCTGCTCTGACCTGAGGGGACTCCAGTATTAGGAGGCTCCGGCTGGTGGTAGTAGCAGTAGAGATATACTAGGCACATGCAGGTCCTATCAAGCTCAGAAACACCGTCTCCTAAAATCAGATAACTTCTTCCTTGTGCTGGCTCTTGGTCTCCAGGGTATCCATCCAGCTGCTGTCTATCAGACCTCCATGTGACATGTGGTGCTTGGTGTCAGCAGCTTCCCTCAGCACCTCAGAAGCCATGTGAACAAAAGACATGCTTGCTTCCTTGGGGGATATTTTTCTATGGAAGCTTTCTTCCAACTGGGGCCGAGTTTAACCATGCCTGCTTTTGAATCCCCCCTCCCCCTCCCTTGCGACTATCACTTAGCCATGGCTAGCCTGGAACTCACAGATCTCTCAGCCTCCGCCCCCGCCCCCGCCCCCGCCCCCACCTCCGCCTCCCCACTGTTGGGATGGAGACATGTGCCATGTCCAGCTGCTTTAAAGAATCCCTTAACTGATGCACATGCACAGCATCTGAGGAGGTGAAAGGTGAAGAAGGCACTGGAGTTTGGCGGCCCTGTGCTGTCTCCCGCCCCTGTCGTCAGGAGAGACTTTTGGGAAGGAGGCAGTGAGAGCTGGACTCAACATTGCTAGCTTGGGCTTCCAGGTTCTTCTCAGTGTCCTCTGATGAGTTTCCCATGTCTGGCTGATCTGGATCATGTTACTCACTTGCTCAGAAGCCTTTGCTGTGTCCCATGGATCCCCAGATGTCAGGTCTTCTTCCAGTTGCCCTCCCGTCCTCAGGGCTCTTCCAGCCGCACAGCACAGGGTCTATCTAGCACTCACTGAATCGTGGTGAATGTGGGTCTTTTGTCTCCGCAGTCCAGACCTTGCTATTGAAATCTGTTGCATTGCTATTAACAGAGTAACTAGCTGAACTGTGACCTCTTTTTCTGTCTTGAAAAATTAAGCATCCCCAAACTGTTCGGGGGACGGTCTAAGCATGTGCTCTTCTTAGTTTGAAAACAGGCTGTGCTGAGACTATTCCTCTGGCTCTGAGGGATGTCCTGAGTCTTCAGGGCCTCTGCTGTTCTGAGGAGTTTACAATGGTGGAGCCAGCTGTGGTGAGAAACCTCCAGCCAACAGGATCATTGTCTGACCGTCAGGGCCCCTCACTTCTCCCACAGAGCTACCCTGCTGCCGGTGGTCACTATTGCTCCCGTTACCTTGGAAGGGTAAAGTCTCTGATCAGCAGGAGGGCACATGAGCCAGACAACTGCTTCGTAGGCCAAGCAGCTCCACTACAACAGAGAAGTCACCAGGGCTGCCACCTGCTTCACTGTCCCAGTGGTGCTGTGAGCCTGGCTCCTCTCGGGCTCTATCCTGTTCCAAAGCCTTTTCTCTAGAAGGATTTCTGTGTGGGCCTCAGAACCCAAGATGTATTATTGTCCTTTCCCCCCCCCCCCCCCACCTTACTTTTGTCTAGCTTTTGGAGGCTGCTGTCTGATTGCCTGGCTGCCTGGCCTTGGGGTGGAGGGGTGGACTGCTGGGGGCCTGAGGAGGGTGGAGCTGGAATGTTCAGTTAAAAGCCACAGAGAGGATTTGGAGTGGGCTTGGCGGCTCTTAAAACTGGGTGTTACTCATTCAGCAGTCATATTGTACTTGGTACTAGGCAACCAGGGACTGGTATAAATGAGGCTCAGGCCACTGTATAAGGAGAAGGTAGGCAAGCTTGGCCCTTGGTTTGGTTTCCCGAACATGGAGGTCAGTAGGGATGTTGTATGGTCACCAATATTCCAGGGTAGAGGGACCATGAAAGACTTTTGAGTTGTCACAATTTGGGTTAAACCCCAGAAGGTGAGCAGGTCAAAGGGAAAGGGTCTTTTGGGTAACAGAGGAATGGACCATATCATGATGGCCCTCAGAACTTATTGGTGCCTTCATAGGCACTGAACTGACATCAGAGCTGGGTCGTGGAGGGCAAATGGATATGGGAGTTGTATTAAGAAAAAGAATGAGGCTGGAGAAATGGCTCAGCAGTTAAGAGCACTGACTGCTCTTCCAGAGGTCCTGAGTTCAATTCCCAGCAACCACGTGGCAGCTCACAACTATCTATAATGGGATCTGATTCTCTCTTCTGGTGCGTCTGGAAACAGCTACAGTGTATTCATATACATAAAATAAATAAATCTTTAAAAAAAAAAAAAAAAAAGACTGGAGAGTTGGCTCAGCAGTTAAGAACACTGACTGATCTTCCAGAGGTTCTAAGTTCAAATCCCAGCAACCATATTGTGCTCACAACCATCTGTAATAGATCAGATGCAGACGCCCTGTTCTCGTGCGTCTGAAGAAAGCTAGTGTACTTACATATAATAAATAAACAAATCTTTTAAAAAAGAAGAACAATAGATGTATAGGAGTGACCACAGTCTAGCCACAGTCAAAGGTGGAGTAAGCCACCTACCCCAGGAGCCCATGTGACCATAGCCACAGGTTTATGAGGACATGTGGCTGCCAGCATGTCCAGTGACTAGGACTTTCTAATCTTTCTTACGGGAGTTTGGGCTTCACTTTGACATAGTCTAACCCTTCACCTTTCTGCACCCCCGCCCCCAAACTCACCCAACCAATCTCCCCGCACCCCCAGAATGCATGATTAAGCTCATTGGAGTCCTGCTGATAGCAGATGGGCACTGGGCCACACGGCATGATCATCAGAGAGCTTCCATTCCCTCAAAAACTTGTCCAGGCCTAGAAGTTGCATCCACAGTCAGTCTAGTGGCGGGTTTTAAGCCAACACCTCAAACGTCTTAGAGCCTTGGGTAAGTGATACCAGAGTGAGGGAAAGTAGTAACCCGGAAGGTACGTCAGAAAACAGGCAGCACATATATCCTTAAAGACAACTGAGGTACATTTATATTCATAGATCCAAGCGGAAATCTTTATAACAACCAGGAGTCTTTAATCTCATTAAATATAAGCTGTGTCAGTGGAATAGGTAGTAATAACCAAGACAGCATAGCAAAGATTCAAAGTCTATGTGCTGTTTCTCGCTAACATCAATTGTACCCCAACTAAGTATAACAAGGAAGGGAGCAGCGGATGGAGAAAGAAAGGAAGGTCAACAAAGACATGGCGTGGGAAAGACAAGGGGTAAAAACATTGCCAGGGTCAGAAACAGCAGAGAAAGATACATTCCTAGCTTTGGAACAAGACCACACACAACACAGGATTCAGGTTCGTGATAGCCACATACTGCAGAGTGTCCACAAGACAGGGTGGACGAGCAGAGGAAGAGTCAACACGCAGAGGACCGCCTTCATCACTTGCAAGTAGTGAAGTTCGAGGTTCATACTTCATGAAGTGCGAGTTCTGGAACCACAGGGCCAGTTGGCTCCCCAAGAGGGTCAGGGATAGCACCCACAGGAGGTGAAGTCTAAGCTAAACTTGGAAGCTTGACTGTTGAAAAGAAGAGCTGAGAGGGAAAGTCATGTTGGGTGGGAGCGGGTGCTGACCCTGACTTAGAGCGGCCCATCAGTGGCCACCCTGGCGTTGTCACTCTGAGTCTGTCCAGTGTTCAAGGACTGGGGAAGCCAGTCAGTGTCCTGGAGATAAGGGTTGTAGATCCACATACAAGTGTTTACTGACCTAACGTTTATTTTCAGCCAGCTGCCACTTTATATAAGCACTCCCCTCGAAGTTACACAGGCCCATGTAGTCTGATCATGGATTCTGCACGCTTTGAGGCTTGCAATCTGGGACCCTCCATGTATGAATCAGGCAAGCTTCAAGACCACTGTCCATAGGAACTGATTTTCCCCATGAACGGACTTCAGCATTAGCCCAGCTGAGCCTACAAAACTCAGAAGGCTTCACTTGAGGTATCAAGGGACGCTCAGTCCCTGGAAGTTCAGATGTTCAATCAAGCCCTGTGGACAGGTGGACTTCAGCAGCAGCAGGTAGCTGCTCACCTTGCTCCCACCTGGGGCCCCTAACTAGCATAGGGCACACAACATGGCAGCTTGGACACTTTTCAAAGCAGCCATTTGAGGTTGCCTGACTTGTCTAGGGTCTCCAAGCAGGGGGAGGGTAGGTGGGTTTTTTTGTTTTTTTTGGGTTTTTTTGGTTTTTCAAGACAAGGTTTCTCTGTGTTGTCCTGGCTGTCCTTCCTGGAACTCACTCTGTAGAGCAGGCTGGCCTCAAACTCAGAAATCCACCTGCCTCTGCCTCCCAAACACTGGGATTAAAGGCATGGGCTACCACCACCCGGTGGGAGGGTAGGTGTTTTAAACAGCAGGAGCTTCCTGCTGAACCTAGAAGAGGAATTAGTTGCAAATTAAAGCCCCTGGAACCAGAACTGTTTGACCTATTGAGTGGAACTGCTGGATGGAAACCAACTGGATGTTGAAAGACTTCTGTCTGAGAAGAAGGTTTGGGTCTTGGAGTAATCTGTCCTACACTGTTCTTCTGGAAGGTAGAGTGGAGTATACTCAAGGACCCCGTGGCAGTGACCCCTGTGGGTGTGTAGGGTTGACTCAGTGCTGGCCAGTTCAGTCAGCCTGTACTGTGGGCCCCTTGCAGGGGTTTGTGAGGTTTCTAAATGTCTTCGCCCCTTTTTCTTGTCTCCCAGGCTTCTCGTGTGATGCTTTCTTTCATTGATGTATGTATTGGACACTGTCTCTCAAGGCAGACTAGACAAGAGCCTCCCCCGTGGAGGAAGGATAGTAGGAGATTGCCTAGAAAGATCTCTGGGGCTCTGTCATTCCTCAGAGCTTGGCACATGATGTGACCACTGCCTTTTTGTCGGCTGGCAGGTGCTCAGCCAGCTCTCTGACAGGGCTGGGGGTTAGCTTTGGAAAGACAGAGGTTCTTCTTAGTCAGGAGCAGGGGGCAGATGGTTGAGCTGTTTGGTCTGGTAGCAGTAGGCATCCATGATGAAAGGCACTCTGCACCCAGGAATTTAAAGTTCTTGGTGAGAGAGGTGTATGTGTATGTGGGGGGTGGGGGGAGGAGTCCTCACACCTCTTTGTCTCTGCAGCAGGAGAAAGGTGAGCCAGAGCCTTTGGTCACGTGGCCTGTGGCCAGTGCCTCCTGTCAGAGGGACATGAGTGAAATCCGAAGTGTGAGCCTTCGAGAGTCTGAGGTGGCAGCTGTACCGTGACAGCTGCCGCCCTCCCCTCAGGCTCTGGCCAGCCCCAGCCTCCCCCAGTGCCAAGTGAGGAAGCTCGTCTGGCAGCAGCACTCAGCTGTCATAGCACATCAGTGGTTGTAGTTCCCAGCTCAGGGAAACAAGCCAAACTCCAGCAGATGATGTACTTAACGAAGCACTGAGGAAGAGCGGCTTGGCTCCAGTCGTCAGGTTTGAGATGCAAGGCCAAGGTGCTCCTTTGGCGTGGGCTCGGGGCTGCTTTGGTGCAGAACTGTCAAACTTCTGAACCTAGGGAACCAGATTATGTCTTCTCAAAACTTTGGTAGGATCAAGCAGAATTGCCTTTTGCGGGGAGGCAGATATGGTATAAAGCGAATTGTGGGGTTGAAGTTGACTTTATCAAAAAAGCTCTGTCCAATATAAAATGGCATGCTTTTTCCTGTGGACTTGAACCAAGCCGGCTGTGAGTCATGTGTACCAGATGTCAGTTAGGAACGAGGTTGTGGGACTCTGCTCGTGTGTGTCTATCCCTCCCTAATGTGTAACATCTGCACGGAGTTTTATGGTTTACAAGCCTCTTTTATATCCTTTGTCTGGTTTTATTTTATAACAGCCCCATGAAGTCGATATTAATTTTCTCCCCACTCCACAGTTGAGCCTACAGGACTCCACTGGGGCAGGCCTCTCGAGTCATGAGCTGGTATATTGCAGAGCCAGGGGTTGAATCTAGCTCCAGAGTGTACCCATGGATATGTAGAGATGCCTCCATATTCCGTAACTGAAAGAACTTAGTTGTTTGATTTGTACTTGAGTCTGCTCTGTCATGAGGAAGGTTGGAGGTTGGATGAGAGGTAAGATGGAGTGGAGTGCTTGCAAGGCCTTCCTTGGGTTAGATTCCCACAGCAGTACATACACAGGGAGGACGCAGGGACAGAAGAGACTAATGCCTCTTGTCCCTTATTTCTTACTCACCAAGACCCGCTGATGTCATCCACCTGTGAGCTACTGGAAGCCCAGAAAGGTTAGAGGACTTGCCGATGTTACCAGCCAGAAGTGAGCTGGCCAGGAGGTCACTCCATGTGCCCAGTGTGCCTTCTGCTTGCTTGTGTTGTACCGTTGCTACAGTCACATGTAAATGTACACACAAAGAAAACAGTTTATAAAAGAATCGTTCAGTAACTGAGCGAGCCACGAGGTTAGCAGGCCACAAGTTTGGTCACTGTGAAGATAAGGAAGTTGCCAGAGGGGACGGGGCTGTGTGCAATCTGCTGTGGAGCTGGCCAGGCTCCTGACCTCCAGCCTGCATTCGTGCATCCTTCAGCCCATCCAGCCCATCCTCCACCCACTCGTTCTCAGCCTCAGACAAGCCTTCATGCTGTCAGGTTCCTGTAAGTTTTGGGGTCTCAACTGAGGGTTGACTCCAGTTCTCTGTCATCCGGAAGCGGGAAGAGAACCTGAGCTTCCAGAGTACAAGTGTTCCCTTTTGCTAGCATGTCTTCCACCCCAGGCACACAACTCAAATGCCTTGTTTCTCAATGTTGAGTCCACATTCAACATTGAGTTATTTTTAGGTGGGAACTTCCTATTCTGTGTTCTCTCCCAATCCGCCCCCTCCCCAAGCTGAGCGTATGTTTTCTATCTGGCAATGGCGCTGGGGCTGCCTTATTTTTAGCATAGCTTGTTTTTCTTCCTGACTCCTTTTCTTCTAATTTAGCTTTCTCTCTCTCTCTCTCTCTCTCTCTCTCTCTCTCTCTCTCTCTCTCTCTCTCTCTCTCTCTCTTCCCTCCCCTCCCCTCCCCTCCCTCTCTCTGGCATCCTTTCCTACCCTTGGTTCTTATTCACTAGGTCACACAACCACACAGCTCAATCCCTGAGGCTAGCAGTAAGCTTCATCCAACTCCAGAAGAAAGGAAGGGGCAGTGGCTTCAGCAAATCTTGAGCACATGCTCGTAGCACACACTCCTTGTCTTTTTACTAAAGTCAGTTCACCCATCACTCACCCCGTCTCCAGTGGTGGTCTGCAACACTCACAGTAAAGTACATACCTGATTAGAAATGCATACAGTGGCTTCTTGAGAACCTAAAGAGTGCGAGCCTGTGTGCATGCGTGCATAGATGATGCTTCTGGGCCCTGATTCTCTCTACGGTGTTCCGACATTTGATTCTGGCCAGAGGCATTGCACAGATGACACTTGCCATCAGACCACAGTGGATGACTTAATTATGTTGTATCATTTAGTTTGTCTGTATTGTGGAGCTGGGCGTGGGGCCACAAGCTGTTACCCTAGCACTGGGGATGCTGAGGCATAGTGTTGTGTAAAATAAATACCCTGTGTTGCTGTAATAAAATGCCTTGGTCCCAAAACAACTTTGAGTCGAAAATGTTTATTTTAGCTTGAAAATGTTTATTTTAGCTTGATTTCAGGTTATAGTCAGTGCTGCGAAATGAGGGCGACAAGAACTTAAAACCTCTAATTGTATTGCAGTTACAATAAAGAACAGAGAAAAATGACCATGCACATGCTTATTGGCTTGCCCTCCTACTTTTGCTCAGTAATTTCTCCACACTCACAGTGCAGGAAACCCTGCCTAAGGAATGGCGCTACCAACAGTAGGCTGGGGTTTCCCACATCAGTTAACAATTACAACAGTTCCCTACACACAAACTGTAGGCAATCCCTCACTGAAACGCTCGTTCTCCCAGGGGTTTCTACCTTATGTCAAGGTGACAGGTAAAGTGAACCATCACGCAGGCCAGCCTGGACTATGAAATAAAGTACAGGGGCAAGATGGCTTGGTCTTTAAAATGCTTACCACTCAGTCATGAAGACGCAAATTAGAATTCCTTACACTCATGTGGTAACCAGATGTGGTGATATTTGTCTGGAACAGTGCTGAAGTGAGGAAGGGGAGATAAATAGGTGGGCTACTAGAGTGCCTTGGCCAGGCAGCCAGCCCAGACCAGTGAGCTGCGGCTTCAGGGAGCCTGTCGACGTCAAAAATACGTCAGGATTAAGGGCACTTGGTACTCTTCAAGAGGACCCAAGTTTGATTCCCAGCACCCACGTAGCAACTCACAACTGCCTGTAGCTCCAGTTCCAGGGGATCTAATGCCATTTTCTGGCCTCTGCAAGTACTACACTCACATGGTACAGATACACATTTAGGCAATACATTCATACACACGAAATAACTGAAATGTAAAGACAAAACAATTTACTTCAGGGTTCATATCTCAGGCTTCGAATGAAAACAGGAACTGCTTAGAAATAATACCAGTGCCAGGCAGTGGTGGCGCACGCCTTTAGTCCCAGCACTTGAGAGGCAGAGGCAGGCGGATTTCTGAGTTGGAGGCCAGCCTGGTCTACAGAGTGAGTTCCAGGACAGCCAGGGCTATACAGAGAAATCCTGTCTTGAAAAACTTGAAAAGAAAAGAAAAGAAAAGAAAGAAATAATACCAGGACAGAAGCTACAGAAGCTGTTGGCCAAAGCCCGTCCCAGCAGAACATGGCTGACGTTGAGGGATTCCACAGTACTCTGGTGAAAGCAGATTTGGGAAGTTCCTGCTCCCATATATAATCCCAGGCATCTTTTCCTGTCTTGACCTCAGTTTCACCATCTTCCCTGAGGCTAAGGTAAAACTAATGATATCTGTCTCGGTATAGATAGGAACAGGTGTTGGCAGGACCAAAAAACGAAGAGTCCCCGCATCAAGAAGCTGAGGCATAGTCTAAGTCAGTTGGTCTACAGAGTGAGACCCAGTCCTTGAGAAGTGTGGGCCAAAGAATGGTGTGTGCCTAGTGTAAAAATAAATAAATAAAATCAGAGTTCAAACATACCATGAAAAATGGAAACTGTCTTTTCTGGGACAAGGATAGCTAGTGATTATATGTTCGTTGTGTCTGTGTGACAGGGAGAAGGCAGAGGAGGTATCAGTTATCTTCTACCTATTCCTTGGAGGACAGGGTCTGTCACTGAAACAGCCTGGAGACTGGGGGGACAGCAAGCTCGGACCCTCTTCCTCTGCCCCCTAATGCCAGGGTTACAAGCAGAGTTTTCACAGGGGTGCTGAGGGCTCTAACTCAGGCCCTTACACTTGCATAGTGAGTGCTCTCTGTCATCTCCCAGTTCGGTGATCTGTCTTCTCCTAAAGTAAAACCTGTTCTTTTTATTTTTAGAAATTATTAGTGTGTGCGTACATGCGTGTGCCTGTCTTTGTACATGTGTGTTTGGTGCATGACTGTGCATGCATGTGTGTATGTGTATATTGTGCATGTGTGAGTGTGTGAGCATGTGTGTGCACGTTTGCAGATCAGAGGACGACCTGCAGGAGATTCTCTCCTACTTTCTGGGTCCTGGGACTCAAACCCTGGTTGTCAATCCCTCTTTTGCTGAACAGTCTCACTGGCACACATTCGTTTAGCTTTTCTTTGCTTGCTTACAACGGGCATCTGTACATATTATTCATGTGTGCAGACACATTCTTTTCTGTAGGCATGCTGGCTGGTCACAGATCTTGTCTGGGGTCATTAGCTCCTGTAGATGACTCTATTGGGTGACTAGAGCTCGGTGCTTTTTGTCATTCTGTTCACGGTGAACATCCAAGTCCATTTATTTCTGCCTATGGTGTAGGTATTTTTAGAAATAAACTCCAGGCCATGCGGTGTTGAATACTTGTTAAATCTACCAAGCTTACCTCTGAAAAGACCATCTTCCGTTTATGTTCCCTCCAGCAGTCTGTTAGTCCTATGTCTTTTTAGACAAGTATCTTAAAAATATCTTTTCTCTGTGCTAAATTCTGAATTTGTAGCAGACTTGTTTGTTTATGTTGTCCTCTCAGCTTGTATTTTTGGAGCATCCGCAGAGCAGGATTTCTGTGTTAGGAATATGAGGGGTGTATCAAGATGGATTAGACTTGAACCCAGCCCTCAGAAGCAGAAGGGGATAGAGGTCAGTCGCATTTGAGCTTCTGTATTGCTAGGTGTCAGCAGTCTCAAGGCCCCCCGCCCCCATGGGTGAAGCAGAAACTCCACTGCCTTTATCAGATTCATCTTTCAGTCCCTCACTGTCTGTAGCACACAGGATTCGCTCTTCTGTGTCCCAAACTAAACAGAAACTTGCACTTGGCCGGAGCGGTCAGGTCATTTCAGGCGGGGTCAGTCTAAGCAGTGAATCAAAAGTGGAGGGAAAAAAGGCCATCCCTGCTTGCTCTCTGTCTCCTAGGGCCTCTGCTTTGGGTTCCAGAAATGGATGATACTTGTCAGTGTTCGGTCTCTGCAGGACCCTTTTTCAGGACCACCCTCCCCCCAGGTGGGGCCGCCATTTGGTTTCTTCTGCTTCATTTCTGCCGAGTGCTTTTCCTCACATAGTTCTTAGGATGACTCTGCACGGAGTGGTTTGTGTGAGCTGCCGGTAGAAGGTGGCCCGGCCCACTGGAAACCAACCTAGTCAATGGAAGCTTTGAGGTTGCTGGCTCTCCAGGCCTCTTTCCGATTCCCTCTCCCATTACTGGGTCTGTTGTGCTGTGACTCTGAGAAGAGGTCACAGCAGAGCTGGAAGAGCTGAGGGAGGGGACAGTAAAACCCCCGACTCAGGAGAGCTGACCTCACCCACTAACTGCCCATGGTGGCTTTGCCTACCAGGACCATTCTGCGGTTGGTGGCTGTAAGAACCCAGCAGTGCAGAGGGTGTCCTGATCTGAGGAATGCTGGGTAGAACAAGGGACTCTCTTCAGCCTGTTATTTTGCTAAGTTTGGGTTGGACTTTGGCTGGCCATCATTCTTGAGCTAGGTGAGGCTGGTGGTCTTCTGGGCTGAAGCCACAGATCTGGAACAGGAAGTGCTATGTGAGCCTCCAGGGTACCCTGAGAAACCAGGCTGAGGGACTCCAAAGTGAGAAAGATCACCTTCTTAACCCTCTTCCCTCACCTAAGAGCAATCTTAGCTCCAAAGGACTGGCAAGCAGAGGGCCAAGCTGGTCTTGGGCCAGCAGCCTCACTGCTTCTGTCCAGAAGGCTGAGGTTGTCTGTCAGTCCCAGGAGGAAGGCTAGGCAGAGTTCTTGCCAGGTCTCACCAGGTCGCTTCCACCGGACAGCTGTACTGGGCATGGGGCATGGAGCCAGCCACTTTCCCTCAGCATGAGGCAGTGACTCTAGAAGGAGTCCAAGGACAGTTGGGATTTGGGACACTGTGTGTGTCCAAGGACAGTGTGCCTGGGAAGTCTGGCAGGGTGCCTCGGTTAGGTGACTGGGACCAGCAGCCAGAAGAGGATCCTGGCAGCTCTGGAAGGAGGCCTCTGTGCCTGCTGTCAGTTTGTAGTTGCCAGGTTAGGGCCGAAGGACTGAGGACCAGCACTTGGGTTGGCTGCCTATGGGGCATCTAGAGTATATGAATGGCTCCCTGATAGACAAGTCTGCCTCATGATATTGCCCTTGCTTTCCTCAAAGGCAGACCCTAATGATGCCTGTAGGCACCCTCTAGTCCTCAAGGCTTGGGCTTGGGCAGGGCCCACTGGGATATCCCATCATTCTGATTGATAGACTGTCAGCCAGAGGCAGGAAGCTAGCGTGTCTGGTCATTCAGCTTGACAGGTCCTGGTCCTTCCAGGGCTTGTGGCTTCTGCTGACTTCAGTTCATGTTCTTTTTGCACCTAGTGGAATTCAGGGGGGAACACTGTTATGCTGAAAGGGTGGTACAGATGACCAAGGGTTGGGAACATGAGCTCTAGAGCCAGGTCTGTGAATTACTACCTTCTAGTTGTCGGAATTAAGAGAAACTTCGTGTACTCTGATCAACAGACCTGGTACCTGATATTGAGAGTGGTGTTACTGTGTAATTGTACGTTGTCTTCCACACCCTACCCTACAACAGTGAGCTATAGACTCCTTGTCAGCTCAGGATGGTCCTGTGGCTCTTCTAAAGCTGGCTCTAAGCCTCTTTGAGGAAACGTGAGGACCTGCTTCATAAAGGTGAGGGCTGTAGCTCTGACTGGTCTAGCATTAAAGCTCATCCTCCCCCCCCCCCCCCCCCCCCCCCCCCCCCCCCGGCTTTATCACATTAGAGAGTGGCCTTAGGTTCCTCTGGAAGCCAGACTTCATTGTGCTCAGTAGACCGCACCAGGACTGCCCTGATAGACTTATGTCTGCCTCTGCTGCCAGAGACTGATGGGTCCCTGCTGGGCCCAGGTCTGTTTCTGCAGCATGGGAGCCTGGGTATGCCTAGCCCCACCCTCTCAGGGTTGGTTAGAGGATGATGTTTTCTGGATTGGGGGATCTGTCCATGTATTGGGATCCAGTGTACACATGAAAGTTGTACACACCTACTGGCAAAAATCTAAAGGTAGCTGTATATGAAACTTCAGTGTGCCTGCATTTTGACTGTAGCCTGTAACATGAGGCCCGCTTTGGAGTCGTGTCAGCACTCAAAAGGTTTTAGACTTTGAATTTTTGGATTTCGACATGTATGACTCTTGTCTGTGTCTCAGGGTAATGAACACTCACCTAACTCCCAGGATAGTGCCTAGAAGCAAACAATTGAGTAAAATCAATGGTGGATGGCTGTATTAGTCAGGTTCTCTAGAGTCACAGAACTTATGAAATGCCTCTTTACATTAAGGGAATTTATTGTAATGACTTACGTCTGTAGTCCAACAATGGACAGTGTGGATAGGACATCCAAAAACCTAGTAGTGGCTCAGTCCCATAAGGCTAATTGTTCCAGCTGGTCTTCTGTAGAAGTGGGTTCCAACAGAGGTGCTGGCAGGTAAGTGCAAGCAGGCGAAGGAGAGTGAGTCTTCCTCCTTCCAAGGGCCTTATGTAGGTCTCCAGCAGAAGGTGCGGCGTGGAACTTGCCTTATTCCAGGCTGGCTTTGAACGCCGAGATCTGTTTGCCTCAGTCTCCTGAGATTAAAGGCATGAACTACCTTGCTTGGGCCTAAGTTTTTTATGGCCACTGTGCCTAAAGATCCAGGTCAGAAGCCTGTGTCTTCTTCCAGCCTCAAGATCTGGATCACAGCTGTGCTCTCCATTTCTGGATTGTAGTTCATTCCAGATGTAGTCAAGTTGACAACCAAGAATAGCCATCACAGTGGGGATATCTTGATTCTCTTGCTGAACCATGAGTTCACCAAGGATTCCAACACCCTCTTTTGGTACAGGTGTTGGAGCGAGTACAAGAGGTATGTGGACAAGAGGGATTCGGTACCCTCTTTTGGTACAGGTGCCTTTACGAGAGCGTGCACACACACGTGTGCACATATACATGCATGCACACACACACACACATAAATCTTGAAAAAAATGGCATTGTTCTTTTTAGGAAACCCATCCCTGGTGTCCCCTCACCCCAGTGCATCTCTACCCTAGGCCTCCACATATAAAGGCAGTCACTAAAAGATGCAGAGCAATGTGGGGCTTGAGGACACAGCAAAAATGACACAAAACACCTATGAGCTCTGCAGTGAGGTTCATAAATTGCAGGGGAGGCATGTTGGTACACAAGCTCTGGTAATCCAGGCCCTCTCTAGAGGGGCTCACAAGAAGGCCCTGTCACTGGACAAATAACCAAGGAATGGCTGCACACTGGACCCTCTGCTGGCTTCAGGCTGGGCTCTTTTGTCTCCCCTGGGATGAACACAAAAGAGCAAGTGCAGGCTTGCCTACTGCGGAGATCATTGTGTGAGTTCACGCCCCTGCTTTGCAAAGTCCAGTCTTTGCTGCTTGGGTATTTCTGTGCACACCTATGAAGGAGATGCCAAAGGAAGCCTAACTAGTTGTCAGCTTCCTGGCTCTGTACAGCTCTGGAAATGGAACTCAAGAAAGGAGGTGGACGGACAAGGGACCCATGTGTAGGGTTAGATTGTCTCCAGGCTTTGTCTCTGAGGTGGCCTGCCCTATCAGATCACAACCCCAAAAGTCGAGGGCTGCTCACCTGCAGCCTCCAATGAGCACCTGAAGTCTGAATGCCTGGGGCAAGTGCCTCAGTTAGTGGGGAGGGTCTTTCTCTGGCAGGTGTTACCTAGTTCAGACGAGGAAGCCTTCTATCCCTTTGATGTGGTACCCTGGCACCAGGCCGGGTTTCAGCTGTGTGTCTGATTAGAAGCAGCCGCCTGCCACTCCCATGGAGTTCACTTGGTGGAGGTGCTGGATGTGCTTTTAACTCCTCAGAGGCCTGCCCTGCTTCCCGGAGATTAGAACAAGACAGGCTGATGAAAGAGATGTCAGAAAACATCTGGGAGGGACAGGAAGAATCCTGGTCCAAGAGTATGGGGTCTCCAGGCTTCTCCGCTTCTCCAGGGAAGATTCCCCATGTGTGCCCTGTGATGATTGGACATACAGAACCTCTCGCCACTCACTGCAGTGCCACAGAGCTTGGCTCCCACACAGGTAGGGGGTGAGGTCCTCAGAATGCCAACATAGCGGCTGAAATGGCAAGTTTGGAGCCAGAAATAGAAACTGATTCAGAGGTTGGTGTTGAGGCTCTTCTTTAAAGGGTCTGTGGTGGAACTGACCTGTCTAGTTTTAGCAAGTGGATCTCTGAAGCTATGGGGTTAAAGGGCAGTCTCAGAGAAGGGGTCTTAGAGTCGAGCTCCAAAGAAGCCTGATGTAACTGAAAGTGTTGCTCCTTGTCTTAGTTAGGGTTTTACTGCTGTGAACAGACACCATGACCAAGGCAAGTCTTACAAGGACAACATTTAATTGGGGCTGGCTTACAGTTCAGAGATTCAGTCCTTTAGCATTAAGGCGGGAGCATGGCAGAGTCCAAATATCGCATGGTGCAGGAGGAGCTGAGAGGTCTACGTCTTCATCTGAAGGCCATGAGGTGAAGACTAACTCCCACGTGTTTCAGAGGAGGCTCTCATTGCCCACTCCCACAGTGATACACTTCCTCCAGCAAGGCCACACCTCTTAATAGTGCCATTCCCTGGGCCAAGCATATTCAAACCACCCAATCCTGAAGTGCTTTTTTTTTAAACCAGATATCATTTAATGTTTATAGCATCATCATGCTCATGACCTCTTTGCAAGTTTGTGAGGTTGTCTCCCACTCAGAGAGGAGGAAGTTGAGGTAGCTAGCCCCGAGTCAAGCAACTACTGAAACAAGGCCTCTGTTAGACCAAGCAGTCTGACGGAGGTTCTGTCTTTCGGCCTAGGTGGTTGGCCTTCCTTCTCCTGGACGTAGAGTTGTGCCTTTCTCCGAGAGCTCCGTGTGAGGCAGCTTGGTCCACAGCAGCTCCACCATTCTAGTACTGCAGCATTTCCTAACCTTACCTGAGAATCAGTCTCACTCCCTGCAGCCCTGGCATCTCAGGCATGGGTCCCCATGGCTATGCAGCCTGAAAGAGAGGTCAGATGGTGGGGGTACTGGTGACAGGGTCTGACCCATCTCTGGCAGAGGACAGTTCTCTTAGGCTGAGAGTGACAGACAGCAAGAGTTGAGAGTGCAAGCCACTCAGGACCATGTCCCCACTGAGCTCTGCAGTCATGACTTAACTGCTGTGGATTCTCAGAAAGGCCTGAGTGGAAAAGCTAGAGACGAGAGCTATTGCTCGCACTGCCGTTTCCAGGGAGGCTGCAGCCTGGGTCACTCCATCCAGCCCACCTTACCCAGAGGCTCCAGGACAACACCTACTCTCAGAGCTGCTGAGCTTAGTCCTCAGGGTTCCCCAAAAGCCATTCCTTCCTGCAGCTTATCTACCCTTACTTTTCTGTCGACTCCACAGTCCCTTGGGCTTGTCTCCTCTACCCTGTGTCCATTTTCTCTACCACACCACCGTGTGTGATCTCAGGTCTGAATTCTTTGAGGCTTCCACAGACTGTCCAGCCGAAAGCTGCTTCTCTGATCTTTGGTGGCAGCATCAAGCCTCACTAGGAGCTGGGCTTTGCCTCTGGATCGGGCCGCTGCCCTCCTTGTTGAGGAGCAGCATCTTCTCTCATGTTGGGGGTCAAGAGATACTGAGTATGACACTGAGGACAGGCCAGTATTGGAAAAGGGGGTACACCTGAGGTGGGAGCGCAGAAATGAACTCAATCTCTTGAAGGGAAAAGAATCCCTGAAGGGAAAAGGTAATGAAAAACTATGATTTTAGGCTCTTAATCCCAGCACTAGGGAGGCAGAGGCATGTGGATCTCTGAGATTCAGGCCTGCCAGAGCTACATAGACCTTGTCCTCCACAAACAAATTTTTTTTATTCTAACTGATAACTTTTTATTTACTGTATAGGGTTTTTGTTTTGTTTTGTTTTGTTTTACTTAGATATGTCTACTTTCGGTACACATTGAAGGCTACCTGTAGTAGAAAGAAAAGAATGTATATGTCAAGACTATACTGGAAATCAAATCTATATAGAAAAGATGAACAAACCGGGCAGTGGTGATAAATGCCTTTAATCCCAGCACTTGGGAGGCAGAGTCGGGCAGATTTCTGAGTTCAGAGCCAGCCTGGTCTACAGAGTGAGTTCCAGGACAACCAGGACTCTACAGAGAAACCCTGTCTCGAAAAATCCAAAAGGAAGGAAGGAAGGAAGGAAGGAAGGA
>JADRCD010213986.1:2533-14239 GCA_019843815.1 Montemys delectorum
TTTTTTTTTTTTTGGTTTCTTCAAGACAGGGTTTCTCTGTGTAGCCCTGGCTGTCCTGGAACTCACTCTGTAGACCAGTCTGGCCTCAAACTCAGAAATCTGCCTCTGCCTCCCAAGGGCTGGGATTAAAAGCGTGCGTCACCACCACCCGGCTATCTTTTATTTTTTTATTCATGAGTACACACACACACACACACACACGCACGAGTGCAAGCCAGAACAGGGCCTTGGGTTCCCTGGAAGTGGAGTCACAGGTGGTTATGAGTGAGTACTGGAAACTGAACTCGAAGTCTCTGGAAGACAGGACGCTACCCACCGAGCCATCTCTCCAGCCCCAGTGAGTATCTTTGTAACTCTGGCAGCCTTGGGGTGTGTCTTGTGTGTGTGTCAACTGTGTGAAGATCAGAGGACAGCTCTACAGAGCGTCTTTCCTTCCACCATCCCGTGTGTTTCTGAGATCCACAGAGGGTCATTATTGGGCTTGCCTGGCCGGTGCTCTCCATGCTGAGGTGTCTCACCACCCGTAGCACAGTCGGTTCTGATAAGCAAGCAGCAGATAGGAGCCTGAGCGGTGTCTGCCCAAGGCACTACGCGTGTTGAGGTGGGAGGAGACAGCCGGGAGCAGAGGCCGAGGGAAGCAGCTGCCACGACGCTCCAGGTAAGGATGGAGACTTGTAAGGACAGGATCTGCCCTTACGGCTGTCTTTCGTTGTCTCTGGGCCAGACATGTTGGCATTAGTGGTGGGAAGACTGGCTTGCCCTCCGATAAGAGACAACTAGATCTCTTCAGTGAACACAGCCCAGGCACGATCCTAGCTTGCTGGCTGAGAGGTGAACAGGTGAACACCACCCTCTGGCAATCAACCGCTAGAAAACAGGGCTCGGATATGCCTTGGTGTGGCTGGCTTCTGCCGTCTGCCCAGCAGCTCTGATAAATCCCACTCAACAGCAAGGGGCTCCTCCTTCCTGAGCCGTCCAGGCCCAGACCCAGGCTTCTTTCATTTATATGCTCCCACCATTTACTTATTTCCTGGGGCATATAGCTACAAAGACGAGAATACTTCTTCTTCTTCTTTAAAAGACAGGATCTTGCTATATAGCCCAAGCTAGCCCGGAATTCTTTTTTTTTTTTTCTTTTAAGATTTATTTTACTTATATGAGTCCACTGCAGCTGTCAGACACACCAGAAGAGGGCATTGGATCCCATTCCAGATGGTTGTGAGCCACCATGTGGTTGCTGGGAACTGAACTTAGGGCCTCTGGAAGAACAATCAGTGTTCTTAACCGCCAAGCCATCTCTCTAGCTCCTACCCTGGAATTCTTTTTTTTTTTTTGATTTTTTGAGACAGGGTTTCTCTGAGTAGCCCTGGCTGTCCTGGAACTCACTCTGTAGATCAGGCTGGCCTCGAACTCAGAAATCCGCCTGCCTCTGCCTCCCAAATGCTGGGATTAAAGGCGTGCGCCACCACTGCCCGGCTACCCTGGAATTCTTGATCCTACTGCTTCAGCTTCCAGAATGCTGAAATGACAAGCATGAACCACCAAAGCTTGGCTTAAGATTCACTTTTAAGGCATTAAGACATCATGTAGGAACAGGAGAGATGGCTCAGTGGTTAGAGCATCCTTATAGATGACCTGGGTTCAATTCCCAGCACTCGCCTGGTGCCACACAACCATACGTAACTCCAGTTTCAGGGAGTTCAAGGCTCTCTTCCAGTGGGTACTGAACTCCCATAGTGCATATACATGCAGGGCAAATCTCACATATGAAATACATAAGTAAATAGAGATAAAAGAGAGAGAAAGAAAGAAAACCCTTGGGGGCTGGAGAGATGGCTCAGTGGTTAAGAGCACTGCCTGCTCTTCCAGAGGACCCAGGTTCAATTCCCAGCTCCCACATGGCAGCTCATAACTGTTTGTAACTCCAGTTCCAGGGAATAAGACACCCTCACATAGAATACATGTAGGCAAATCACCAGGGCACATAAAAACCATTGTTAAATATAAGTTAAGGTCAGACAGACCGGAATGCTGAACTGGTCAAGTGTCTACCTAAAGCCTGAGCCCACATACAGGTAGAAAGAGAGCTGTCTTTTGACCTCCACACCCATGGTGCGGCGTGTCCACGCTGCCCCCATAAAGAAAATAAAATAAGGCATTAAAATTCATAGCTGTTATATCCTTTCACTTTGCAAGTCGTCTGCAAGATCCAGCAGCCTCCCCCTGAGAGCTGCACCATCAATGCGGCCTGCTTTCTGTAACTGTCTGCGGCCTTCTGCATGCCTCCCCTCCTTCCCTCAGGGTGGGGACTTACCTTTGCTGAGCCTGGACCATCCTGTCAAGGACGCATTCTCAACTCACTGCCCTCAAATGTTAGGAAGAGGATGTAACACGGTCTGGCAAGCGGCCAGCATTTAGCAACTTGCCTGTGGTTTTTAACTCAGAAACCAGACACATAGCTTGACACCTGCCTTGGCCGACTACTCCAGCCTGGGGATAGAAAACAATTACCCCAGAGTACCAAGGCCACCTCAAAGCCACCACTCTCAGGCCTCACAATGGTCTTAAAAAAAAAAAAAAAAAAGGTTCCCAACACACAGAGTCAACTGCAGGATCTCCCCATCTTTGTCTTTCTAGGCTTAAACGTTGGGCTAAACAGCAGCACCATCATGTCAAACAGACACTGCAAAAACCTCTGCCTAGGCGGAAACGCAATCTTGAAAGGCTGGTAACACTGGCTTCTACTTTGTAAAGATTCTACACTAAAAACCACTGGTAGTCCCACCATAGACGACAGTCTCAAGCTCAAGAAACCTTTTACCAACTAACTTTGAAGGCAGGGAGCCCTGAGCGTCCTAGATCGAGCTCTGTAGACCAGGTTAGCCTTGAACTCACAGAGATCCTCCTGTGCTGGGATTAAAGGCATGTACCTCCATCCTCCATGCCCCGCAACTTTCCTAATCAGAATGGGATTGGCTCCGATACTGGGGAAGGACAATAATCCCCAATCAGGGATTATTGCTATTTCCCATAGGGTTAAATCTACCTTTCATCTGAAGAGATAGCTCGATGGTTAGGTGTACCCATGATCTTTTTTTTTGTTTGTTTTTTGTTTTTTCGAGACAGGGTTTCTCTGTATAGCCCTGGCTGTCCTGGAACTCACTCTGTAGACCAAGCTGGCCTCGAACTCTGAAATCCGCCTGCCTCTGCCTCCCAAGCGCTGGGATTAAAGGTGTGCGCTGCCACCCAGCTTGCACCTATGCTCTTTTATAGGACCTGGGTTCCCCTCCCAGCACCCACAGAGCAGCCCACAACTACCTGTTAACCCCAATTCCAGTGATCTGACGCCCTCTTCTGGTCTCCACAAACACTGCACATTCGTAGTGCACATGTATCAACGCACACGAAATACTCATATACATAAAATACAAATAAATAAATCTAAAAAACAATATCTTTCATGAAAGAAAGCAGCTATTAGGTAACTTGAACAGAGTCATCAGCTGTATTTCAATAGTCCAAAATTCATACTTTTGTGAAAAGTATTTTTAAAAAGTAAAAAACAAGAGCCTCATCTATCTTGCCCAGGAAACAAAACTAACGAAAATAAGGAGTCTGCATAAGAGACCATCGACCACCCCCGCCTCCCACTGGCGCTCTGTTACATCAGGTATACAGACAGACAAGAACACAAGAACATGTGATCTCCCACTCCGACCCTCCACCTAGGAAAGAATTTGCCACCCAGTGACACCTGTCTTGATTCAGTAGTGAAATAATCTCTCTTCAATCAAGAATTTGTGCTTGAGGTTGAATTTTTTTTTTTTTTTTAATGGTTAGGAAAGGAGGCAAATGGGACGTGAGGCTTGGAACTCAAGTCTTAATTCCAACTTAATTGAATGGCTCTCGTTTCCTCCCATCTTTATCTGCAGGAAAACGCAGGCATATTGGTGAAATTTCAAGTGAATATATTGGGCAGTTTTTTTAAAAATCCCAATTTTTAATTTTAGAACAAAAATGGAGGTTGGCAACCAGGGTGGAGATAGGGCTGAAAACGAGGACTGTGTGGGCCGCCCGAGTCCAGAAGGCACGGTGGCTGAAGGCAGCATGCGAGGATGCCACCCGAGTCCTCGGCGGCCGCCGCCTTGGGCTTCTGCCAGGGACTGCGCGGTCTTGGCTGCCCACTCGCACCTCGGGTTGGTCCGGACTTTAGGCTAGGCTCGTTCACTTCCGGTGACAAATCCCTCCCACCACCTCTAGAAATAATGTACCGTTTCCCCATCGCCTTCCTAAAGACCGTCGGCCCTATAGGGAGAGAGAAGCGAGGCGCTCGGGCTGGGGTCTTAGCCCCGCGCGGCCAGCGGTTTCCAGCTGCGCAGGGAGTGGCTGCCACCGCGTCAGGGAGCAAGACGGTGGGGGTGGCATGTCATCCTCCCCCGCTCCCCCCTCCGACTGCAGCAATTGGCCATTAAAAAAATAACCTGTTTTTAGACTCCCCCAGGAACCCCGGAGCCCGCTCCAGCGAGGCACCCAGTGTCTCCCAGAGCGGTGCCTCGCGCCTTCCTCCCGCCCCAGTAACTGCCCATGGGGACCCAGACGCCCCCAGGCCGCGCCGAGCTGCAGTAGATGGGGGAGGACAGGAAGGATGAGGGTTACCGGGGCGGCAGGGACCGGCTGAGCAAAGAGGTGATGGAAGGGAAAAGGGAAAGAAAAAAAAAAAGAAAGAAAGAAAGAAAGAAAGAAAGAAAGAAAGAAAAAACCCAGAGGCATGCAAGCGGCTCCCTGGCCAGCTGTTCCAGCTGCAGCTTCCTCCGGCGCGGCCCGGGAGGTGCAATAACCCCCCCTCCATCTTTCTCGCACTACCTGTCCCCCACAACACCACAAGCACAGATTCCTCCCCACCACCCTGCAGCAGATCTCCGGCCTGTAAGGGGGTTGCAGGGAGGAGCTGGGGGGAGGGGGAGGCCTGCGAGTTTCTAACCTTGTTCTTATAAACAAACCCACATGTGCAGCTGCCGCTGCTGCAACTCACCCCACAATCCCGGATATAAGTCCTGCCCCTTTAAGAAGAAAAAAAAAAAAAAAAAGCTTCACCCGCCTGCCTCCCACCCCACCCATCCACCAGGACCTTTGTCTCCCCACCCCCTCCTGTCAGCCGGCCCCGCCCTCCTCCCCGCCCCTCCACCGCGAAGAAACCAATAGGCGAAGAGGATATGGTGGGATCCGACGTCACCGCGGCCAGCCAATCACAGCGCGCGTTGGTGGGAGGCCTTGCCGAGAGTGCTCGGAGGAAAGGCGGCGGGGGAGGAAGCCTGGAGTCAAGATGGAGGGTGTGGACTGCTCCGTGGCTCTGACCGACGCTGCCGCCGGGTCCCCGCGGGACCTGAGCCTGGTGCCCGAGCGACTTCAGAGGCGCGAGCAAGAGAGGCAGATGGAGGTGGAGAGGCGCAAGCAGAAGCGGCAGGACCAGGAGGTGGAGGAGGAGAAGAGAGGCTTCTTCGCCGCCGCCTTCGCCCGGGAGCGCGCGGCGGCCGAGGAGCTGCTGCGGGGCGAGGCGTCGGCCGAGCGGCTGGAAGAGGCGGCCAACCGGCTGCAGGTGCTGCGGAAACTCCTGAACGACTCGGTTCTGTTCCTCGCCGCCTACGACCTGCGGCAGGGCCAGGCGGCGTTGGCGCAGCTGCAGGCCACCCTAACGGAACGGCGCCAGGAGCTGCAGCCCAAGAAGCGCTTCGCCTTCAAGGCGCGGAAGAAGGATGCTACGGGGGCCGCCCAGGTAGACGCCGCGCCCGTCGCCTCGACGGCCCCTTCTCCACCCTTGACCAAGGAGGAGGGAGCTCCCGGGGCCAGCTGGGCCTGCGGTTTCTCCAACCTAGAGTCCCAGGATCTGGAGAAGGGAGCTGAAGAGCTGCACCAGCGCGACGTCCTTTTGAGCGATCTGACCAACTGCACTATCAGACTGCGTGGCAATCCCAACACCTTGCGGCTTGCAAAGGCCCGCGGCTGCAAGGTGCTCTGCGGCCCAGTGACCACCTCTGTGTTCCTGGAGGACTGCCGAGATTGCATCCTGGCTGTGGCTTGCCAGCAGCTCCGTGTACACACTACCAAGGACACGCGCATCTTCTTGCAGGTGACCAGCAGGGCTATTGTGGAGGACTGCAGCGGCATCCAGTTTGCCCCTTACACCTGGAGCTACCCGGGGATAGACAAGGACTTCCAGGACTCGGGGTTAGATAGGAGCAAAAATAACTGGAACCAGGTTGATGATTTCAACTGGCTGGCCCGAAATGTGGCCTCCCCAAACTGGAGTATTCTATCTGAAGAGGAGCGAGATATCCATTGGGACTGAGCACTGGCCACACTCAGTGACATCCGATTCGGTTTACCTGATATTGTTTATGTTTGCGGTGATAGGGGCTTGAAAGTGTTGAAACTCCCCTCCTGTGAGTCCTATTAAATTCATAACAGAGTAACGGGCTTTTGCTACTTAGACATCTCCCTGCCTTCCTTTGAGTATGATAGCTTGAAGAAGTAGGGGAAGACTGGAGCTTTGAGGGATCTGCTGTTCTTACCGTTGATCACAGAGAGTGATAAAGTGGGTCTTCAATAAGTAATAAGGATGTCAGGAGAACTCCATTAGTGGATAGTTTAAATGGGAATAGCAAGCCCATAAAAGCTCCATTAATGGCTCTTTTTCTCCCACTAAAGCTTTGCTCTGTGTATTTTTCAGCAAGGCTATAAAGAGTCCTTCCTGGACTTCTGGAATCCAGTGTTGTGTTTGGGCTGAAGTTCTGAACGACTCCAAGAGGCCTATGAGCCAGCTATAAGACTGAAACAGTGACTAAGTGACCAGCTCCCCTCCCTCCCATCTTTCTTGTTGAGACAGGGTTTCACTATGCAGTACTGGAACTAGAACTCACAGAGATGCCCCTCTCTCTACCGATAGGCATTTGCACCACTATTATCAAACTCTCAAGAGCTACGAGGCAGTTTCTATTGGTGCCATGTTCACATGAGAAAACAGGTGGCATGAGGTCACCGCTCATGTGATGTGCTGCTGGAATTTGAAATTAGGTGTGGACTCATTTTTTTTTTTTTAAAGGTAAACTCCCATGCCAGCCCAGGTTGACCTGGAACTCACTCAGTAGGCTGGCCTCAGAACTAACTCATGGTGCTCCTCCCACTGAGCCTCCTGAATGCTGGGATTTGGAGCCTGAGGCTTTACTCCTAGTGGGACCCCATCTTTACAACACATGCTGATTGTGAGCACTGAGCATGGAGTTGGGAAGAAAGCTAAACACAGGCCACATTCAGTTGTTGTCATAATTATGCTGCTAGCTGTGCGGCTAGTGATCCTGGTGATCCGGAAGGAATGGAGAGAAGTTTCCTGTTCCTTCGCTCTGGAAACCAGTCCCCAGCAGTATTGCCAGCAGACCTATGCTTGTTCTGTTTTGATGTGCTTTTGAGATTGGTCTCACTGTGCAGCCCCAGCTCTGGCACTTGCTGTCCCTCAGTGCTGAGATTAAAAGTGTGTAGCTGGGCAGTGGTGGCGCACGCCTTTAATCCCAGCACTTGGGAGGCAGAGGCAGGTGGATTTCTGAGTTTGAGGCCAGCCTGGTCTACAGAGTGAGTTCCAGGACAGCCAGGGCTACACAGAGAAACCCTGTCTCGAAAAACCAAAAAAAAAGTGTGTATCTAGCCTGGGAGTTAATTTTAGGACATGATTTTTTTAGGTTTTAATATGCCATTTAATACCTCAAGGACTACTGGTACTTGGCATAACTTTTATGTTTGAAATGTATATATTCTGCCTCCAGAAGAGGATTTAAAGTAGCTTTTTGGGAAAATGGAATCCGACAGGATAACAAAAAGTAATGGGAAGGGGCCTGGGTGGCCTCAGATGACAGAGCACTATTCCTGAGTAAGAAGTGAGCCAGACAGTTTCTTCCCCTTACCCACTAGCCGTGCGTGGAAGGGAATGCTAATAGTTTCAGGATATGCAGCATCTACTAAGGAAAAAAGTCAGTTACTTAGAAGGAAACACTCCTGATAACAGGAAAGAGAGACGGATGGAACAACGGTGTCGGTCACCGTCAGTCTGTCTCAAGCTGATCACTGCAGGAAGAGGCAACACACCAGCAGCGATTGCTCACTATGTCTAGAGAAATTCTGGCATTTGACTTCCATTACCACTAGGGAAAAAAACAAGAATAGAAGTAAAATATTGGGAGCCAGCAGTGGTGGCACATGACTTTAATCCCAGCGTTTGGGAGGCAGAGGCAGGTAGAGCTTCGAACTCTAGGCCAGCCTGGTCTACAGAGCAAGTTCTAGGACATCCAGGGCTACACAGAGAACTCTTATCTTGAAAAACCAAAAAAGGAGAAAATAAAATACTGGATCTGGGAGATGGCTCCGTGGTTGCCAAGGACCAACCTCAGTCATTGTGAGGGTCTTAAGAATGGTAGCATTGGATTGGCACGGAGTAGGAGTCTCGGGCGAGGATGCAGGTGCAAGCTGACAGATGACTCATTCTGAGGCTGCGCTCACGGTTTTTCTCTGAGTACTCCTCAGTCTTTTTTTTTCCGTAAAGATTTATTGTTATATGTGAGTACACTCTAGCTGTCTTCAGACAGCACCAGAAGAGGGCGTCAGATTTCATAAAGGATGGTTGTGAGCCACCATGTGGTTGCTGGGATCTTAACCGCTGAGCCATCTCTCCAGCCCCTCTCCTCAGTCTTTCATTGACTACACACATCCTTGTTATACAATAATACATAATCAAAAGCCTTTTCATTATTTTCCTCAGACTCATTTTCCTGAAAACCTCCCATGTAACTATGTCACCAAAAAGCACAACACACACACAAAGTCACAAATCAATGTCTGCAAAAGCAAGTTGTGCATTAGCTCTTAACTCTGAGTAGAGCCTCCACATCACAGGTCACTTGGGCATAAACTTACCGTTACAGCATTGGCATGAGAACAGAAAGATACTAAACAGTCAGAGTGCTGTTAATACTTTTACCTTTTTTAAATTTGTAGAATCCCTTCAATTTGTTGAACTCATCCAAATACTTATTTCTGCAGTACTTTTCAAACTCTTCAATATGCAATATTAATTCCCCCTTGCAGCTTCCCCCAGAGCTCCCTCACAAACCTGAATTCTATCGCTTAGAACTTGTACCCTATTTTCCTTAGGCAGGCAATGCCGGTGTGTGTGTGTGTGTGTGTGTGTCAGATCAGTGTGTCCCAGTCTCTCCAGGAAGGCCAGTTCAATAATCCAGCAGCATCCCACCCCCACCCCAGGTCTAAACAATTCTGTCCACCTTTTTATGTTTTTTATTATACACATATCTTCCAATTTTGCCCAATAATATTTCTGGATGAAACTTTGTATGACTAGTGCTCTCCCCTCATGGGGGCTCTCACCAATGCCCACTGGTGCAATAGATCCAGCTGTTTGTTCTGTCTTCTCTGTGCACATCACTGTCTTTAGTGATCCAGGTCATACTCCCTTTCCTTGGCATATTAATTCTTTTAACTACTAAAGTGTCAGGCTTCTCAAAAACATAGCTTAATCCTCATGAGCCAGCTGAAATTTCCCAGACAACAGTCACGGCCATCAGTTCCACATCCAGAGCCCCTTGTCTGGATATGCCTGGGTTGGCTGCTTGAATGGCCCAGATATCAGAGCCATTTCCTTCTCTAGTAATGAATGCCCTCAACCCCTTTCCCAGAAACTTTCCCAGAGTTGTATTTAAGGACAAATATGATACAGAAAAAAAAAGCAAAAACAGACGAGCATACAAGAAAGCCACTAGAGAACCAGAGACACATTGTTTATTCAGGTTGATGGTGCTCCAGTAGCAGAAACTCATGCTACTCAGAAAATCAGTGAGAGCACTTACTGTGCAAGCTTAATCTGAGTCAGGGAGGTGGAGACAGGAGAGTCAGGAGGCTTACTGACCTCCCAGTCTAGCCTGAAAGGTGGACTCCAGGTCCCATGAGCGACCCCAGTGAAAAACAAAGGTCAAGCCGGGCGGTGGTGGCGCACACCTTTAATCCCAGCACTTGGGAGGCAGAGGCAGGTGGATTTCTGAGTTCATGGCCAGCCTAGTCTACAGAGTGAGTCCCAGGACAGCCAGGGCTACACAGAGAAACTCTGTCTCGAAAAACCAAAAAAACCAAACAAAAAAAACAAAAAACAATAACAACAACAACAAAAAAACCCAAGGTCAAAAGGGCCTTAACATAGGTGGGCACATGTGAACATCCACTGAGTCTACTAAGTAAATATAAAGTGCCTTGATTGATTTTAGTTTATTTGTCGTTCAGACAGGGTTGTGGGTTCATCTCCCTGCCTCAACCTCCCCAGTATTGATATCACAAGCATATACCACTACACTTGACCACAAAGCAGCAAGTTGTAATAAACAAAGAGTTTGAACCATAACCTGTGCTGGCTATCTTAGCTTTCCCTGCTGTTCAGGGCCCTCTGTGCCTCCCTGAGCGACACCTGGTCACAGCCTGTGCCTGTGCCTCACCATTACTATCCTTTACAGCACCCAGTAACTCCAGTCCCTGGCCGGATTTGACCTCCTCCTTTGGCCTCCCTGGGCACTGCCTGAAAAAGCATGCACAGGCTCACATGCAGGCAAAACAACCATATACATACAGGAAAAGGAGAAAGGGGGACACGAGGATCAGTGTAAAGTTAATCTCCCCGCTTGACCCTGGACCTTTGTGTATTTGGAGGCAAGTCACTTTGACTATCTTTTTTTCTTGTCTATACTTCATAAATATAGGGAACAGACTTTGCTTCCCAAGGGAAGCATAGACGCTGTCCCTTTCCTAGGTTCACTAAGTAGCAAGTGGCATCTTGCGCTTTAGCTGTTGATTACACAGGGAACCTAGGATTCACTTACCAGCATCTGAGTTGTCAACAAGCTGTGTGTGATGGCGCACACCTTTAATCCCAGCACTCTGAGGCAGAGGCGGGCTGATCTGAGTTCGAGGCCAGCCCGGTCCACAGAGCAAGCTCCAGTTCACCCAGGGCTACCCAGAGAAACTCTCGTCTCAAAAAAGCAAAAGTTGGGACTGGAGAGATGGCTAAGTGGGTAAGAGCGCTGACTGCTCTTCCAGAGGTCCTGAGTTCAAATCCCAGCAACCACACGGTGGCTCACAACCACCTGTAATGGGATCTGATGCCCTCTTCTGGTGTGTATCTGAAGACAGCTACAGTGTACTCATATAAATAAAAATAAATAAATCTTAAAAAATACAAAAAAAAAAAAAGTAAAAGTTATCATGGAATATCTTTGTGTAGAGATGACTCAGCGATGTGCTGTTCTAGTTGTAGGCGAAGACCTAGGACTGAAATCCGCACCTGAGCAGACTCCGAGCATCCAGGATATTGACATCAGTGGTATTCCTAAGAGGTTTGTTCATTTATAGGTGCTCTGAGAGTGCTATGTTGCCCCAGGTATGACAGCCAGCCAGCTGTGAGCTGGCTCAGCTCTGGATCTTTGCCAATCTGATAACAACTGTTATCTTCTTGTTTAAACCATTTTGTATGCCAATACCAAACTGGTCTTTTAAGTCTGTCTTTTGGGGGGGGGGTAGCATACGCCTTTAATCCCAGCACTTGGGAGGCAGAGGCAGGTGGATTTCTGAGTTCAAGGCCAGCCTGGTCTACAGAGTGAGTTCCAG
>JADRCD010213987.1:0-21698 GCA_019843815.1 Montemys delectorum
TACTGCTGTCTTAGACTTATTACAAGTATAAAGGTTTACTGTATCTTTTCTGTTTCGCAGAAAAGATAGGGCCCCCTCTACATCCGGGGGTGGGGTGGGGGGGGGTAGGAGGAGCAGCCACAAAAGCATCTCCTGCAGGAGGGCCTAAGGGTGGACTGCCTGAGAGACCAAGGATTGCTGGCGCAGACAATGCCAGCCAATCAGGAACTGCTGTTTAGAAGAGACGCTTTCTTGAGACCAATGGGGCATGGGTGGAGGGGATTCAAGGAGCTTGCAGCAGCGTTCAGAAAGCTTGCTGTAACATTTCTTACCTCCTCCCAGAGTCTGTGTCGTTGACTCTGCACCACCTCACCTCCAACCCCCAAGGGCAGGTAGGTAGGGTGGTGAGCAGGCCACAGCACAGGAAACATCTGTCGCCCAGCGTGGTGAATGGATGTTTTTTTGTGGCTGCTTGAGAACCTCCTTTTCTGGGGGCTTGTCTTTGGCTGTTGCTGCAAGGACTGTGTTTGGGGTTTGACCTGATCTGCCCTTCTTCTCCTCACTGGGCCCCCTTCAATTGCTTCTTTGGTGAGTTGACCCCTTAGTGTTTTATGTTGTGGGTCCCCCAAAGGTGAGCACCTGAACCTCATTTCTGTCTTCTTTGTCTTTTCTGTCTGTCCATCCCAGTGACCTTGCATTTGATCTTGGCTCAGTTTGAGGTGGAGCTTGTGGCGGCCATCTCTTCGCGTTTCTTTGTCTTTGGGTGAGCGTGCTGTGGTGAGCATGCGGCGGCCATCTTTTCTGTCTTCTTTGTCTTTGTCCCCTCATTTTCACTTTTGGTCTTGATCCATCCTAGTACCCAACATAAGGGCTGGTTTCCCAGGTGGTGTTTCCAGGGATCGGCTCCCGAATGGCTTCTCCATCCCAGCTACACTGTCCAGACCTTTAAAGGACACCTGAGGGAGTCCCCGGCTCAGCACGTGACTTTTGTCACCTCCTCTGTCATATCTGTCACATCTGTTCATCATTTGTTTCCTTTGTGCTCATCGTCGTCGTCGTCATGGGTTTCCTCCCCTGCACTATTAAGGAACCTCAGAGTAGGGCTCTAAAAACCCTTCTGGGTTTTATGGTTTTTTCACGGTCTCAAGGTTAAGATTCATTCATAGATCAATTTTGGGAAGAGGTCACTATATTGGCCCCCTGGATATCACTGGAGAACATGTGGGACCCTGACGTCTGGGTGTGTGTTCTCTCCCTTGCCCATAAGCACAAGCACAAGTCTGGGATTATCCCTCCCTTGTTCTTTGTCCACATCCTCCTTGCAGTCTTAAGAATTCTTCCCCAGAGGAAGTGGTGGCTGCAGGATCAGGCTACTATTCACCTTTCCATTACTGACCCCATCTGGGCAAACGGGTTGATTTCAGCGATGAGGATGAGGGCGCCTCTGCTCCTGCCCTCCAGCCATCAGACCCCAAGCCATCCAAGGTCCCGCACTCACTAGCCCTTCCCCTCCTGCCTCATCGGAGGTCTTGATTCAGGGGGACTTTGCCTTCCATCAGTCACTCCTGCTATGGTCGCTCCTGTGATCCCTGTCCCTTGTGCTGGACTGCCCTGCTTCTTCCTGGGGGGGGGGGGGGGTTGTCATTCTCTTCAGGTGTATCGTGAGGCTTCCCCTGTCAATCTTGGCCCTGATGTGGTGACGAGGCCCTGGATTCCCACTCCTCTGGCCGACTTGACACTAATCAGAAAAAGCTGCCAACTTTCTGACCCAGAGTCCCCTTAGTTTTTCTTTTTTTTTTTGTTTTTGTTTTTCGAGACAGGGTTTCTCTGTAGCCCCGGCTGTCCTGGAACTCACTCTGTAGACCAGGCTGGCCTCGAACTCAGAAATCCGCCTGCCTCTGCCTCCCAAGTGCTGGGATGAAAGGCGTGTGCCACCACTGCCCGGATTCCCTTAGTTTGAGCAGCACTGAAGCAATGGGCCATGCACCTCCAGACCGATTACAATTGTTATAATCTCCTTAAGGCTGTGCTCGACTCCTCTGTGTTTCTTAATTGGAGGTCTACATATCATGACTTGGCTGAGAATCCGGCTAGGATTAACCGGAATATAACATTACCTTTGATCTGCTTACTGGCCATGGAGCATATATTAACTCTGTCATTCGGGCCACTATTGGACTGCAGGCTTACTTTAACCCTTAAGGCCTTGCCCCCTCTGGACCCTTCTGCTTACTTTCACAATCTTGTCCAGCAGTCTGGGGAGTCCTTCATGGACTTTCTGTGCCATGTGACTAAGGCAGGTTGATGCTGGCCCAACCAGAGACATGCTTATCCAGCAGCTTGCCTGGGAGGGTCTGAACGACCCCACTCTCAATGCTGTGGTAACCATAAGGAATGATGATATCCATAAACGGGTTGTTGACACTCATGATTTGGACCCTGCTGCAGGCCTCATTGCAGATGCCTTGGTCATGGAACATGTACAAAGGATGGGCCCTCCTCCTGAAGGGCCCCCTGATTGTACCTGTTGGGACTGTGGCAAGCCTGGTCACCTGAGACAGGACTGGCCCTCAGCTAGGCCCAAGATCTGATGTTCTTGTTGTAACAAAGGTTTTCACTGAGCTAAGGATTATCATTCTCAAAAGGAGGAAGACATTTTAAACTCCAAAAGGGGTACCCCTCAGCCCCACCAGTAAGAGGGAGCCCTGCTGGGCTGGGAGTCTTTTGAGCCATGCCTGTGTTTCCTCACTCCCTGATGGTGACTGTACACTTAGACAGTACACCTGTTAAAGGGTTGGTTGATACAGAGGCAGATGTCACTATAATAACAAAAGATGAATCATTGAGGTTCCCCCATTGGAGATTCTGGTCTGGTTCCTCCATTATGGGAATTGGAGGCCAACACGCCACCAAAATGACTGTCCAACCTGTCTGTTGGCAGGACTTGGATGGCAATCAGGGATCTTTTATAACTGTTATAGCTGATGTTCTCCACAACCTTTGGGGAAGAGATATTCTGGAAGACATGGGTGCTGTCCTTACACCTATGATGATCACACCTTTTTTGATAACATTATGCAACATGACCCACTAGTCTGCACAGGTCACAAGGTTGGAGATCATCCCCAATTCTTTTGGCCGCTGTCCACCTAGAGCCAATTGACATCAAGGTACCTGACTCTATACCATTGCCTGGCTGTCTGAAGCCAATATCTATGTGGACCAATGGCCCATGTTGGAACCTAAGCTTTCTGCTGTCAAGGAACTGGTCTTGAAACAATGAGCTTTGAGTCATGTGGAACCCTCGACCAGCAGACATAATATTCCCATTTTTGTCATTAAAAAGAAGTCAGGGAAATATAGGCTTCTACAGGATCTGAGAGCCACTAATGAGCACATGGAAAAAAATGGGGACCACTCAAGCGGGATTGCCTCATCCTGGTGCTATCCCACCCAACTACCATGTGATGATCCTAGGTATTAAGGATTGCTTTTTCCAGCTCCCTCTGGATCCCCAGGATAGACGCTGTTTTGCCTAATATGAATAAGCCAGCTAAAAGATATTAGTGGACAGTCTTGCCTCAGGCCATGAAAAATAGCCCAGCCATTTGTCAGCTCTATGTGGCTGAAGCCATACAGGGAGTCCCCAGGGATGACCTTGTAGTCCATTATACAGAGGAATATAATGCTCCCACACCCCAGCTGACTTATCGTGAAAGGCTGTCCTCTCAATTGTTGCTTAACTTGGAAAAACTCAACTTGAAGGTTGCTTCTGAAAAGATTCAGAGAATTCCCCTACATGTCTTCCTGGGCTTTTCTATCTCTGACAGGATTATTAAGCCCCTCGCCGTCTCCATCATGGCAAAAGAATCCTGCTCCCTCGTGGAACTACAACAATTGCATGTAACTATTAACTGGCTCAAACCTTTCCTGTCTATTCCAGACCAGGAGATGACACACCTCTTTTCTCTCTTGGGTCAGGGGAGGCATAGCAGTCCCTCCACCAGGGTTAAACTAACATCTGAGGCTACCAACCTACTACAGAAAGTTATGGCGCTCCTTTCCCTATCAACTCTGGAAAGGCATGATCCAAGGAAACCCTGCTGGCCATAATTCTGTGGTCCCTTGAGGGGGTCCTAGGAATGTCATGGCAGAATGGGCCTCTCACGTGGTTGCGTCAGGCCCTCTCTGATTTACTTAAGGTTTCCTCAGAGTTTGACATTGCCTTCTGCCTTGCCCTTCAGGTGAGAGACTTAGCAAGGAGAACTTTTAACAGGAAAACAGACCAAAATAATTCTACCATTCTCCTTTCAATATTTTCAATCATTATGAGCAGATTCCATCAGCTTCCAAGAAATGGTAGTGGAGTTCACAGGCTCATTGGATGCCACCAGACAAGCATCTTCTTGCTTTGTCTCAGCTGCCAATTACAGTTAAACCCCATAGCACACCTAGCTCTCACCCCATTCTGAAAGCAACTACAGCCTTTTCGGATGCTAATAAAGCTAGATATGGAGTTCTTATCCAAAGACCAGGGGAAATGGACACAACTCATATTCTCCCTAATCCTGGCTCAGTGCAACTGGATGAATTAGGTGGAGTCCTAAAAATATTTGAGTGTTGCCAACAGGAGCCAGTCAATATTTTCTCAGATAGTCCATATGCAGTACAAGCTGTCCATACCCTGCCCTTCTCCGATATTTAAAGAGCACAACAGCCCTACACATGTCTGCATGTGACCTATCCAGAAGACTGTCAATAATAGGGCACACACATGGTTCATAGGGCACATACATGGTTCATAGGGCACATACATGGTTCATAGGGCACATACATGGTTCATAGAGCACATTCATGGTTCATCTCACACAGAAGATCGAATTCTAATTTGCCTGGCATATTAGCAGAAGGAAAAAAGAGAACTGGTGCCCTGATTATGGAAGGCTAGAACAAGCATGGAATTGCTAGAGCAAGCCAGAATTTCATCACCAGCAATTTCATCTTTCTCTTCAGAATTTACACAAGCTCTTGCCTGAATCGCCTGTCACAACGTAAACATCTTGCAAGGTCCTGTACAACATATGCACCTCTTGCACTATTGGGTCCCCTTGGCAGATCAAGACTTAACCCTAGAGGTCCACTCCCCAATGCAGTCTGGCAAATGAATGCCATCCATTACCAGCCTTTGGTAATCTTAGGTGTGTACATGTTGTAGTGGATACTTGTTAGGCCTTTGTATAAGCAGTGAGCATAAAAAGGCTTCTCATGCTGTTAAGGCCATGAAATGGGTGTGCCTTGGACTTTCGAGACTGACAATGAACATGCTCACTCATTGTGATGGTTTGTATATGCTTGGCCTAGAGAGTGGCACTATTAGAAGGTATGGCCCTGTGGAATAGGTGTGCTACTGTGGGTGTGGGCTTTAAGACCCTCATCCTAGCTGCCTGGAAGCAAGTATTTTCCTAGCAGCCTCCAGATGAAGATGTAGAGCTCTCAGCTCCTCCTGCACCATGCCTGCCTGGATGCTGCCATGCTCCCACCTTGATGATAATGGACTGAACCTCTGAACCTGTAAGCCAGCCCCAGTTAAATGCTGCTCTTTTATAAGACTTGCATTGGTCATGGTATCTGTTCATAGTAGTAAAACCCTAACTAAGACACTCATCTCAGCAGTTCAGAGCCTTCCTATCCTCATGGAGGATCACTTACTCCTTTGGGATGCCCTATAATTCTCAATGCCAAGCAATTGTAGAAAGAGCAAGTTGCTCCTTGAAGGAAGCACTTGCTCCGATCCCCTCCCCAGAAGGCAAAAGAGATCCACACCTAGCATTGGTAGAGGTCTTGTTCCATGTGACCTTTCTCTCCTTCAATGAGAAAGAGCTGATCCCTGCTTACAAACATTGCACATTTTTGCCAACAACACTCTCATCCCATTGGTCAGATGGAGGGACCCAATAACCTCTCAATGGCAACCACCCACTCCCCTTCTGACAAGGAGCAAGGCTATGCTTGTTTTTCCCCCAGGACCGCAACTGCGCCAATATGAGTACCCTCAAGAGACGTTCTCCCAGATCCAGACCAGGGGGCCATGAAGGAGCCAGAAGAAGACCAGGATGTGGAGGTGTAATGCACGTACCATGTTTATTAGTTTTCTTCAGCCTGGGAGAGCCAATGAGCTCTGAGCTTTGGTGCCCCTGCCCACCATTCTTTTGCCTGTGGCAGTTAACTCCCTGGCATACCCTGTTCTTTTCTCTTCCAATGTGAGTTTGGGTTTGCCCTTCCTGGACTGACTGACTGACTGACTGACTGACTGACTGACTTCATGTTACTACCACACGACAATTAGAAGGCACCTGGCCTACGGAGGAAATTCTCTGCTTTACTACCACTGTCTCTCTCCTCCGTTGGCCCTTATATCCAACTGCACAATATGATCACAGGGGACTTTCACGGTAATCTAACCTATGGCACCATGTTAGGCATGGAATTTCATGTTCCCCTTACTAATTACAAATCATGTCCACCCCTGCCTTGTTGTCCAAGGGTCCCTCAAATACCCACTTTTGTGGGACATTTTATCCCTTGGGAGCACTGCCAGCCTGCACAAGGTGTAAAATTCACTGGGGACTACCCGATATTGTCATCTAACCTCACACTTGGCATGTGGAGGTTTACCTCACATGATGCTTCCAATATTACTCTCTATGTTAACTCTCTAGAGTTAATATTCTAATATGACCCCATTATGAGCAATTGGGATTTATGTGGCCCCTCTAATTGTCTCGATTTATGCCTCCCTACTCTCCTAAAAGGTGGCCATCTCTTTAAGGGGACATATTTCTACATAGCCCAGTTGTTGAAAATGTGGAATGGGCAACCCCTGTGAATGTGACCATTAGCAGCCAGATCGGCTGGAAAGCCATCCGAGTCTGTGTCCAACCCCCCTTTTTTCTTTCTGGTCACTAATACTTCCATTGTCAGAGACTGCCTTGACTGCTTTAATGAGGAACGTCTCCTGACTACTGCTGGGTGGGTGTAGTGGCTATTCCTGGTTGTCAACTTGACTATGTCTGAAATGAACTACAATCCAGAATTAGAAGGCTCACCTGTGGCCCAAATCTGGAGGTTGAGAGATACAAGTTTCCAATCTGAATTGTGGCATGGAGATCTTGAGGCATAGTGGCTATGAATCCCAGAAGATAGGAAGATCTATGAGTTCAAGGTCATCTGGGATTAAAGGTGTGGTGGCACACACCTTTAATCTGGGCCACACCTTTTGCTAGAGATCTATATAAGGACACTGGAAGAAGGAAGGCTCTCTCTGCTTCCCCTGCCTGCCTCGTGGTACTGAGCAACTGCTTGATCCTTGGACTTCCATTCACAGCTACTGCCGACCATTGTTGGAAGTTGGACTACAGACTGTAAGTCATCAATAAATTCCTTTACAACATAGAGACTACCATAAGTTCTGTGACTCTAGAGAACCCTGACTGATACAATGGGGTATTTAACAATGGCTATTCTGATGAGGGGACCAGCAGCTATTTGGATGCCTGTGGTAAATACCACCCATTTTCATGCCATCACTCTGATGGCCCAGACTCAAAACTGCTCTACTGTTGGAAAGAGGGAACTTGGTATTACAGCTGCCCTCATTGCAGCCATCATTGCAGGTATTGTCTGGGCAGCAACAGCTGCTGTTTCCTTGACCCAGACAGCCACTACGGCACAGACTGTCAATGCTGTCGTCTTTAAGTCAGCTGAGGCGCTGCAGGCACAGGAGATACCAAATCAACATCTTTATCAAGCCATCACATTTTATAACGACAGATTCACCTTCTGGCAGAAGAGTTGGCCCCCCAAGTTTCACTCAATCTGCCTAACCCCATATCAGGTACATAATGACACTGAAGCCTGACAACAGTTGGCTCAATATCTTAAAGGTACCTGGTCAGACAAATTCCTTAACTATTAAGGGAGAACATACCCAACCTCACTGTGACCAAGGTATCTGTGCTCTCCTAGATGCTGGATTCTTGGGAAAGGTATGGGACAATATTAAGAGGCTGTTTGACGCCTATAGATAGCCACTTATGCTATCATGGGAGGAATTGTTATACCAATAATTATTTTGTGTGTTTCACACAGCACATCTCCAGGCAGTGCTCCATAAATAAGGTGTCCCTCCAAGTGCTGACAGCTCTCGAAAATCCTGATTGTGGCCCCCCTAAGGAAGTGATCAAAGCCTGGATGGCAGAGTTCCATGAGACCACCATGTAGGCTGTTCCTTATCTTCCCCTTGAGTGACATGCCTCTGGAGTGATGTCTCTTTAAGGGCTGGTAGTTAATGACAGGTAAGATCCTGGAAGACAGGACAACCTAAGGCAGGCACAGTCCAGTATACTGGGAATCCTCCGAGGTGGGGTCAACAATGTCGAGGCAATGACACCCCGGCTCCCACTAGGCTGTCAAGGTCTAAAAACAGAAGGGTGAATATGTAGCAGGAACTGTGGGCCACCTCTGTGTAAATGCCAGGGGCCACGCAGCCACAAAACCATCTCTTGCAGGAGGACCTAATTGAGGACTGCCTGAGAGATCAAGGATTGCTGGCGCAGACAATGCCAGCCAACGAGGAACTACTGTTTAGAAGAGATGCTTTCTTGGGACCAATGGGGCACGGGTGGAGGGGATTAAATGAGCTGGCAGCGGTGTTCAGAGAGCTTGCTGCAGCGTTTCTCACCTGCTCCTGGAGTTTGTGATGTTGACTCTGTGCCGCCTAACCTCCAACCCCCAAGAGCAGGTAGGGTCAGATAGTAGTCTAGGGCACAGGCAACATATCTAGGGACTACATGATCCAAGGCAAGAAGAAGCGCCCTATTCCAGTTGATGTTAAATATTTACTACAACACTAGGCAGCTAAAACTTCTTAGGAGAGACCCTGTCTCAAACAAAAGGGGAAATAAATAAATAAAGAAAGAAAGAAAGAAAGAAAGAAAGAAAGAAATGCGGTGATCCCTAGACTGCAAAGTAGCCTCTGTCTGGAAGGCACCATATGTACTTCCTCTTTTTATGATTTATTTATTTTCTTGTATGGTGTGTGCGTGTGTGTCTGTGTGTGTGTGTGTGTGTGTGTGTGTGTGTGTGTGCTTTTCTAGCATCTATGTCCGTGCATCCTTGAACTGGAGTTACTGATGGTTCTGAGCCATCAAATGGGTGCTTGGAATTGTACCCAGATCCTCTGTAAGAAAAATAAATGCTCTTAACCACTGAGCTATCTTTCCAGGACCCCCAGAGAAGGTGTGTGTGTGTGTGTGTGTGTGTGTGTGTGTGTGTGTGTGTTGTTTTTGTTGGGTTTTCCTTGTTTTGGAGAGAGCTTTTTTGGCATTATTTCCTTTCCTTTGGAGACAGGGTCATATATCCCCAGACTGGCCTTGAACTCTCTATGTAAAAGGACAGGTTTCGACCTCTACCCTCCCTGCTTCTGTCTTCTGACTGCTGGTATTATAGGTAGGTCTCGACACTCTATTTTTGCAGGCTAAGCAAAGCCAGGCATACTGGCATCTGAGCTACAAAAATTGGGTCATTGGTCATTGATCTCTGCCCTAGATCCTCAGGCTGAAATCTGAAGAGGCCATTAGGTGAGGGCAGAGAGCAGGAACTGAAATATGAGTTTTATCAATCTAGTGGCCTCTCAAGGTACAGCAGAGGATGAGGGCAGGAAAGCAGGACAGACATTCCTTCCCGCTGTCTTCAGTGACAAGACTGTGGTACTGTATTTCTGCAGGAACACCCATGCTTCAATGTTACTCCTAGATCACGTCCTTCAGGCAATATATCTTTTCCTTCTCAGTGTCTTTCCAGATCCCGTTGTCAGGGCGAGAGAAGAATGGTCTAGATAGGGTCTACCTGGTACTCTCCCTCCCAGACCCCAGATATGGAACCTCTACTGTAACATTTGGAAAAAAAATGGCTGTCATTCTCATCCCCTCAATTCCCTCCAGAAGTCACTCAAAGCCATAGGATTTCTTTTCTTTTCTTTCTTTCTTTTTTTTTTTTAACTGGACTGTGTTTGAGGAGGTGGCTGAACGATCAGAGACAGAACTTGTAGGCCTAGAAGTCTCAGAAAATATTTATGCGTGGAATAAGAGGCAGAAGCCTGCCTCAGAAAGGCCCTCTGCACTCTGCGTAGTGTGGTAAGAGTTGCTATAGCAACTAAGATTACGTACCCTAACTCATATAGACTGGAGCCATGTTACTGTCTATCTCGTAGCTAGTGGCTGAGGCTGAGAGGGTGGGATTATTTATTTATGACGGAATACGGACGGGGACTGAACTAAAGGGGTTTCAGCAGTCTTAGAAGATTGTCAATTTCTGGATGACGTAGAAGCCAATGACTGTTTCGAAACGTTTCCTCAACCTTTCATCCTCTTCTAGATTATCAAAACAAACAAAGACACAGCAGGCCACCTCCCTGGCCTCTGCTCTCTGCTGTACAATATGTTGCAACATGGGCAAATGAAAGGCAACAGAGCAAGGACTTAGAATGGCTTGCAGAGCCACCATATTATCCTCCTGGTATTGAAACAACCCATCCTGCAAGAGGCTCCTTGAGCAGGAAGGTAAACAACTCAGAACAGCTTCAGGAAGTCCCTGAAACTGACCAAATTTACTACGTCCCTCCCTGCCATAGTAAGCAATAAATGCTGAGAGTCCCTTTCAGACAAAATGAAGCCAAGCTGCAAAAAAGTCTCTTAAGACCACATCAGCTGTCCTGAAGAAACAGAGACTAGTCAAGCTGCTTAGAAGAGGTTTAGACTAGAGTCTCTTGGAAAGGACACTCTACACCCTATAGAGTTGCCTTCGGGCTGTGCAGTGTGTTCCCAGCTCCCAGCTTCTGTGAGCTGTAACCTAAGCTGGGCTGAGCTTTGGGGATGCAGCCGTCTTTGGCTCTGATTTCTGTTCCTGTAAGTAACCCCTCACCCAGTCCAGCAAGTAACCCCAATACAACTCATTGGTTCACCAAATGGGATTTTGGTGGTGCCTGTATTTTAGATTGCCATGGGTTCCCTATCTGAAGTGTGTTGTGTTTCCTCGGGAAACATTTTGTCACACAACCATAAGTCTTCTGAAATTGGCAAAGGTGAAAAGAGAGGGGACAGAATTTCTCTTTTAAGTATGTGTGTTGGTGTTTTGCCTGCACCGTGTGTGTACAGTTTCCACAGGGGCTAGAAGTTCCCACTGGAGCTGTGCCACAAACACTTGTGAGCCACCATATGCCTGCTAGGAATCAAACCAGGGTCCTCTGGGAGAGCAGAAGCGCAGCCAGAGCTCTTAACCACAGAGGCATCCTCCAGACCCAAGATTTCACATATTTTTAGAAATTAGACCTGAAAATGTCATACAGCATTTCTGTTTCCATTTTAGTGTCCAGAATAAAATCACCTGGTACATGGCCCTATCTAACAGGGGAGATTATAGGACATACTTTGATGGCTCAAGAGCAAAAGGAAATGTCTCTGCCACATAAAAACCACCTACTGAAAAACCTACTGGCCATTCCCCATGTTTCGTGAATCCCTCGCTTACATTTGACTGACGGATTTCGTTCCAATGTTCCATTGATTCTGTGTGTAAAGCTAGTTTCTTCTAGTTCCTTTATGGGTTTGGCTGCTATTCTTGCTGTTGCTTTAGACGTGATCTTCGTGGTCTATGCTGACTGTTGCTAAGGTGACCTTGAGCTACTGATCCTTTTGCCTTTATTCCCACATTCTAGAATTACAAGCAATAAATGTCTTATGTTGTCTTTTTCTAACTAACATATATAATCTTAACTATGTGCCAGGCACTAATTACTTTAAAATATTAATTCATTTAATGTTAATCATCATGAAGGTATGGACTACGAAGCAGATACTTTTAAAATTTATTCTATGTTACAGATAAAGCTATCAATCCATACTCTTAAATGCTGACACATATGGGCTCTCTTCCTTAGATCTTAGTCCAATTTTGCTCCCCTCCTCTATGCAGCCCAGAACCATTCTATAGCAAAACCTAATCCCATAGCTCCCCAGTGGACAAATCTATTGGCTTTCAAGGTCTTTCACATTTTTGTGCTTCAGAACATAGAATGAACCGTAGGATCAGAGAAAACACTATGCTAAACAAGCATGGTGGTGCATGCCTCTAACCCCAGTATTGGAGAGCCAGGAGGACCTAGGTGAGTTTGAGGCCACCCTAGTCTATAGGCCAGCTGCATAGACCTTGTCTAAAATATTACATATATATGTGTGCATATACATATATACATATATGTATTACGCTGTCTCACCCTCCTCTGTTCTTTGACTCTTGGCATGGGTTCCATCGGCTCTCCTCTCCCATGGACACTTCAGATATCACCGCTTCTGAAAGGCCTTCCCAGTACTATGATCTACCCGCTTCAGTGCTAGCAATCACGAGACCTAGAAAGCTCTACTTCTGGGCTTGCCAGCCCAGGTGGGCCAGTCCATTCTCGGTCTCCCGGCTTTCGGACACCAGGACCGAACACCACAGGGTAGCAGCCAAGAGATGAGGCCCCGCCTCTCACCTCTCCTACGGACCGCGCCACCAAACCCTACGCTCTCCCCTCTAGAAAATGGTTCAATCCAGAGGGCGGTGCTAGGTGACCCGGACGTTCCGATTGGCCCGGGCGAGCCGTACCACGGTGGCGGGGGCGGCCGTGGGCAGCGGCTTTTGAGTCTGTGAACCCAGAGCCTGTGGCCCTAGTTCGGTCTTACGTTGGTGGTGCCAGGCTGCCCGCTGGGATGCCGTGGGCCGTGGGCTGGCGGTGGGCATGGATCACCCTTTTTCTGACTATTATCGCGGTGCTGATCCAGGTCGTCTGGTTGTGGCTGGGTCCTCAGAGCTTCGTCTTCCAGAGAGAAGAGATAGCGCAGCTTGCTCGACAGTACGCGGGTGAGCCGGTGAGGGCGGGGAGCGGGGTGGGCCGACCCGGAGCGGAGCTGCGCTTTCCGAGGGCGCCTTTCTGGACAAGCTCGGACCGCGGGCTGGTCTCACTCACGCCTCTCCTTTTTGCATCAGGGCTGGACCATGAGCTAGCCTTCTCTCGGCTGATCGTGGAGCTGCGGCGGCTGCACCCAGGCCACGTGCTGCCGGATGAGGAGCTGCAGTGGGTGTTTGTGAACGCGGGCGGCTGGATGGGCGCCATGTGTGTTCTGCACGCCTCGCTGTCTGAGTACGTGCTGCTCTTCGGCACCGCCCTGGGCTCCCATGGCCATTCGGGTCAGTGTTGGCGGTGGGCCGGATGGGGAGGCTGGGACTGTTCGAGGGCCGGTGCCCTCCATTCCAAGGTTTGGCTGGGCTGTGTGTTGACAAGGATTTCCTGATGGTTGGTGTCTATTTTACTGTCAATCAGGACGATACTGGGCTGAGATTTCTGACACCATCATCTCTGGCACCTTCCACCAGTGGAGAGAGGGCACCACGAAAAGTGAGGTCTTCTACCCAGGTGAGTATGGAAGTTCTGTCCGAGGGGGCGCCCTCTAGCCAGGGAAAGGCATATGCCGTGGATAAAAGGGTGTTTAGAAGACCTACCCGTGATTTCCTTCCTTCGCTCCCTGGTAAGCCACAGGTGTTTCGTTAGGGTTGAGATGAGGAACCGGGATGCTTTCGACTGTTAAGGGAAACAGAACAAGACAGTTTCCGGTCGTAGAGTGCTGATTTTTATCAGCCTGTTTAACCCAGCCGTTATTCTAGCAATTGTTTGGGAGACAGTCCTACCCGAAAGTTAAGACAGACATTTGTTTCCCGTCCTTCTTTTTAAACTAGAGAGGCAGTGTGGGGTTTTTGTATTGTTGTTGTTGTTGTTTTCAAATTTTTATTTGTTTTTATGCATCTGGGTGTTTTGCCTACACGCACCAAGCACTACACTGTCTGGTGCCTTCAAGGCCAGAAGAGGGCATCTGATCCCTGAGACTGAAGTTGTAGTCCGTTGTGAATCATCATGTGGGTGCTGGGAAATGAGCCTGGGTCTTCTGGAGTAGGAGCCAGGGCACAGCTGAGCCGTCTAACTAGCGAGCTCCTGATGTTTGTTGTTGTTGTTGTTGTTGTTGTTGTTTGTTTTTTTTTTTAATGGACCTCTGGATCCGTTTAAAAGAAAAAAAGTTTGGACTTGCTGGTGTAAGGTTAAGCATCAAGCTTTGTGATTGAACAGGCACATTTCTCAGATAGCCTTACCAGCCCTGTCACTACACAAAATTTCCACTAGATATGATTGGGGCCTGGAAATGCAGATGCCATGAATTCTAAACATTAGCTTGTAGCTGAGTTGGGTAACCTTCCAGGGGCCAGGTAGTGTCATAAAATAATTAGGCATTTTGGTCTTTGCCCTCTGATCAGACAGCTCGGCCAGTGGGGTTGACAGTTTCTTTTCTTGAAACTGTCTTTTTATTTCCCACCTCTCCATAGATAGCCCATCGGCTAGGCAAATGCAGTGTGGAAAGCCCGGGCAGAGCTGGGCGCCTCATGAGGCTTCTTATCCTATCTGTTCCCCAGGAGAGACAGTTGTGCATGGGCCTGGAGAGGCAACGGCAGTGGAGTGGGGACCAAACACATGGATGGTGGAGTACGGCCGCGGTGTTATTCCATCTACCCTGGCATTTGCACTGGCCGACACTCTCTTCAGCACCCAGGACTTCCTCACTCTCTTCTATACCCTGCGGGCCTATGCCCGGGGCCTCCGGCTTGAGCTGACCACCTACCTCTTTGGCCAAGACTCCTGACCAGCCAGGCCTGAAGGGAGACCTGTGGATGGACAGGAACGGGCAGGACCACATCCATCTCTACTCGCTACTCATGTTCACTGACAGCAGCGCACACCATGCAGATATTAAGTCCCTACTGCATGAGGAAGGACACACATACTTATATATCCAGACACAGCTCTTGGAAAGCAAATGAGACACAGAGATGCTAAGACTTGTATGTACTGTAACATCATGCACTCACATCCATCCAGAGAGGGTCCCCTACATATACCCCAGAGGGCTAGTCATGTTTGAACACATATCACAAGCTTGACTCACTGACTCAGGCTTTCCCAGAGCTTTCTGCTGGCATTCGGGGCTCTGGGATTAAGGATTGAGGTAGATGTGTACACACTCTGCCTCACTCTGTTGCCTCATTCCAGTAGTAATCTCTGGTGAAGGAAAGAGGAGCTGCCCTTCGGAGGTCCCCTTCCCCCGCAGCTATGATGCCCTTCCCTTCATCCCTTTCCTCACCATATGCCTTATCTCCATTCCACTCCCCTGCTATGCAAGTGCCCCTGTGGCTTGTCCTCCGTGCCTCCGGCAACCAGTTCAGCTGGGAAAGCAGAGGGATGCTCAAGGATGCTAAAGGGAAGGAAGGAAGGCCTCCACCACGGAGACCCTTGTTGGGGTTATAATGGGAAAGCTGGCTTATGCCCGCCCGGAGCCAGTTCTCAAGGAGAGGACCTGGAGAAGCAAGCCTGGGTCCAAGGAGCCACCCCATTCCAAAAGAAGCCTTTAGTGTGTGTGTGTGTGTGTGTGTGTGTATGTGTGTGTGTGTGTGCGCACACCCTATCGGTTTCCAGACATTTCTGTCGCAATCTCTTGACTTCCTGTCTCTCTCTGTTAATAAAAACATATTAAACAGTTCCATTTCCTTGTGTGTCTAGACAGCAGGGAAGGCTGCTGCCTCCTGTACAATCCAGTTTGTAAGGCCAGTTTTAGAAGGGAGTGTGTTTAAGAATTACTTCGGAGCCGGGCGGTGGTGGCGCACGCCTTTCATCCCAGCACTTGGGAGGCAGAGGCAGGCGGATTTCTGAGTTCGAGGCCGGCCTGGTCTACAGAGTGAGTTCCAGGACAGCCAGGGCTACACAGAGAAACCCTGTCTTCAAACCCCCACCCCCTGAAAAAAATTACTTTGGAGTCAGCCTTCTACGGGTGGTGGATTTAAATCCTTAGTTGGACCCAGATCTGTCTGCCATTGCCATCTGAGTGTTGGGACTAGAAGTGGGCACCACCACACCCAGATTTTTTTTCTGATATAAGGCTGACCTAGAATTTACTATGTGATGCTGAAATTCACCTTGAACTTACCCTCCACTTCCTAGGGCTGAGAATTAAGGCCAGGGCTTTGCAGTGCTGTGCTAACCAAGGTGTCTGAGTCTCTGGCTGGCTGGATTGCATCTATAGAGATTTTTATTTAAAAATTTATTTATTTTTTATATGAGTACACTGCAGCTGTCTTCAGACACACCAGAAGAAGAGTGCATCAGATCCCCATTACAGATGATTGTGAGCCACCATGTAGTTGCTGGGAATTGAACTCAGAACTTCTGGCAGAGCAGTCAGTGCTCTTAACCACTGAGCCAGCTCCTAGAAATAAGTGTTTGAATATGAGAAGTTGAGACCTGTGTGTCTGCTTTGCTAGTTCTGTCCTGGGGTGGTCCTAAGAACTTAACTGCACACGGCCATGGGGTGGCACTGTACTCCCACATTTGAGCTGAAGCAGCCCTCAGCTAATTCTTATGGCTGACAGTATAGAATATACCACTAACTGGAACAAGAGTTCTTCTCTCAGGTTTGCCTTTGACCCAGCACTTACTGGGGAGCTCTTGCCTGGGGCAGGGCCAGGAACGATGCTCAAGGCAGATAGAGCCAAAAGTACACTCATTCCTAAGGACCTTGCTTGTGGCTTTTTTTTTGCCCACAAGCTAACACCACCTTCATCCTGGTCCTACTTAGGTTGAATAAAGTCCAGACCTCTCCTATTTCTTGGAGTTGTTAAACTAATATTGGGAGAAACAAGGTTATATAGTTAAACAATCTAATGAACACAAATACAAAAGGCTACATGCATACCTTATTTGACAATGACTTCAAAGGTGTAGCCAGGCGTAGTGGCTCATGCCTGTAATCTCAGCATTTGGGAGGCAGAGGCACAAGGATCTGCGAAAGTTCTGTGCCAGCCAGGTGTACATAGTAAGTGTAGGCCAGCCAGGACTATAGGATGAAACTCTGTCTCAAACAACAAAAAAGCATCAACAATTTGAAACCCGGCAAACTGGGCATTTTGAGACCTCCTCCGAGCCCTCATTACCACTGTGTTGGCTGTGACAAGCCCTAGCTGAAGCCTCTCGATCTTTATAGACAACTTCTACATGGTACCCAGCTCTCCCTCTAGTCTGAGAATACATGCATATCAGGGGTGCCCAAATGTCCCATCACCCGTCTTATAAAGGGCTACCCTCCATGCCCTCATCTCTGTTGTTAAAGCAGTGGTCATTCCATAGCTTTTAACTTTCGTTGTTGGTAATGGGGCTCATATCTGAAGTCTTGTACATTCTAAGCACGTGTTCTACCACTAATCTAGTCCCTGACCCTCAACTTTGTTTTGATATAGATATATCTCCTAAAACAAATTTGGGCTTCAAGGATTCTTTTTTCTTTTTTCTTTTTTTTATGTATATATGAGTATACTGTTGCTGTCTTCAGACACTCCAGAAGAGGGCATCAGGCCCCATTACAGATGGTTGTGAGCCACCATGTGGTTGCTGGGAATTGAACTCAGGACCTCTGGAAGAGCAGTCAGTGCTCTTACCCGCTGAGCCGTCTCTCCTGCCCCCGATTCTTTTTTTCCTTATTGATACTTCCTCCCTTTATTTCCTTTATTTGCATATCTATATCTCTTTGTAACTTCAAATGCTACATGGCTGAAGAGATTGGTGAATAGGTGAAAGTACGTGCTATGAAACATGAGTCCCAGCACCCATGTAGAAAGCTGAGCATAACCACCTGTGCGCCTATAACCCTAGCGATGCACAGGGTGCTGGGGGCAGGGCTTGCTGGGGTTTGGCAGTGCATAGCCTAGTTTTGGGTTCAGTGAGTCACCCTGTCTCAAGGAAATAAAGCAGAAAGAGTTAGAGCCGGAGTCCTGTGTCCTCCACTGGCTTCGGCATAGATGTGTACAACGTACATTCAAAATAAGTAGCATCTACATATATTTTTGTTGGTTGGTTGGTTGGTTGGTTGTTGTTTGTTTGATGAGACAGGATTTCTCTATATCCCTGGCTGTCCTGGAACTCACTCTGTAGACCAGGCTGACCTCAAAGTCACATATCTGCCTGCCTCTGCCTCCTGAGTGCTGGGATTAAAGGCGTGCGCCACCACTGCCCGGCTACATATCTCTGTTTTCCTTTCGTTTGCTTGTTCTTCTCTTATACAATACATCCCGACAGGAGTTTCCCATCTCTCCATCCCTCCCAGTAGCCCTCCCTTGCCTACCCTTTCCCCCAGATCCACTCCTCCTCTGTTTCCCTTCAGGAAGAGCAGGCCTCCCAGAGATAACAACCAAGCACAGCATAACAAGATACAATAAGACCAGACACCAACTCTCATATTAAGTCTGGACAAGGTAACCCAGCAGGAGGAAAAGGGTCTCAAGAGCAGCCAAGAGAGTCAGAGACAGCCCCCAACTCCTGCTGTTAGGAGTTGCACAAGAATATCAAGCTACACAACCATAACGTATATGCAGAGGACCCAGCACAGACCCATGCAGGCTCTATGTTTGTCACTTCAGTCTCTGTGAGGCCCTATGAACCCCTCTTAGTTGATTCTGTGGGCCGTGTTCTCCTGGTATCCTTGACTCTTCTGACTCCTACATTCTTTCCTTTTCTCGGAGCTACATCGACATATCTTGACTCCTATATGAGAGTTAGCCTAAACCTCTTTAGACTTTGGACTTAGCTTTGGATGCCTCACTCCTCAATATCTCCGCCTGGTTGTTTAATAGGTGTCTCAAACTTAAAATGTCCAAAGCAAAGTGATTTATTTCCCAAGCTATGTGACCCCACCACCATGCAGTCTTTACCGACTTGGACCACACTTTGAAATTCTTTTATTTATTTATTTATTTATTTAATGTGTATGAGTACAGTATAGCTATCTTCAGACACACCAGAAGAGGGCATCAGATCCCATTACAGATGGTTGCAAGCCACCATGTGGTTGCTCAGAATTGTACTCAGGACCTCTGGAAGAGCAGTCAGTGCTCTTAATCACTGAGCAATCTCTCCAGCCCCACTTGGAAATTTTTATACATCTAATGGTTTCACATTCAATTTGTCCACAAGCCCTCAGTTTTATCTTAAAAATGTATCCTGGCCAGGCGGTGGTGGCACACGCCTTTAATCCCAGCGCTTGGGAGGCAGAGACAGGCAGATTTCTAAGTTCGAGGCCAGCCTGGTCTACAGAGTGAGTTCCAGGACAGCCAGGGATACACAGAGAAACCCTGTCTCAAACAAACAAACAAACAAACAAAACAAAACAAAAAACAAAAGGAAAAAAAAAGGAAAGAAAATGTGTCTGGACTTCACTGGGCATGGTGGCACGTGAGGCCATGCAGGAGCCGTAACTCCAGCAGACTTGTGGGTTCAGATCTTGCATGTCCTATACAGTGAATTCTGGGCTGTGGTGGGATGTGTAGAAAGCATCTAGATTCTAAGCGTCTCTTGCCTCTGCCATTGTTGCCAGTCCGGTTCAGGGCACCATCATTCGTTGATCATACCTGCCTCATCAGTGGAGGTGCTCACAAAACCCAGAAGCAGACAGGCATTCTCAAATGTTTTCACTGGCTTTCCACATCACTGGGTCCTTTCCATCCACAAATCTACTCCAAGGCCCAAGTGACCTGTGACCAAACATCCAACTGCTCACCCTCAGCTGCCCCATGGCCTCTTGTTTTCTTATACATCAAACACCCTTCCACCTCAGGATATCTACATTAGCTATTCTAATGTCAAAGCTCTTACTTAGATGACCACATAACTTTCCTTCCCTCAACTTTTCCTAGACAGTCTTTCCTTTAACACATGGCAACATGTAGCATTCTTCCTGTGGTGAGTTCCAAATACTTCAGTGCATGTGCGTGCCTATGCATGCATGTGTGTGTGTGTGTGTGTGTGTGTGTGTGTGTGTGTACAGTGCTGAAGGATGAACTCAAGTATTCTAGGCCAATTCTATACCACTGAGTTGCACCTCCAGCTCCCTCAGTAAAAGTCTGCATGCTGGGAGAGGGATATATGTTCATAAGTATGGGTGCAGCTGTGGGTGTACATCTGAGTATGTGTGGAGGGGGTGGCTTTCCAGTCACTCTCTACTCTACTTTTTGAGGCAAGGCCTCTCACTGAACCTGGAGTCACCAATTCAGCCAGACTTGTTGGCCAGAAAGGCCTAGGGATCCTCCAGTTTGCCCCCACCCCAACCTCTACCCCCTGCCCACCAGGCTGGGGTTACAGGCAGGTGCCAACACTGCTGGGGTTTTTTGGTGGTGGGGTTTTTTTGTTTGTTGGGTTGGTTGGTTTTGTTTTTGTGTTTTGTTTGTTTTGTTTTTTTGGTTCTTACTCCCTGAAAATAATTTTTGACACTTCCTCCTTCAAGAGCTGAAGCCCTGAAGGGCTGGAGAGCTGGCTTCACAATTAAGAGTGCTTTCTGGTCTTGAAGAGGAGATGAGCTGTTCTTAGCACCCACACCAGGTAGTTTAGTCCAGCTCCAAAGAGACCCGATGCCCTCTTCCAGACTCTGAGGGTTCCAGGAATGAATGAGTACACGCATTTGGGTTTTATTACTGTGAAAAGACACCATGACCAAGGCAACTCTTACAAAGAAAACATTTAATGGGGGCTGGCTTACAGGTTCTGAGGTTTGGTTTATTATCGTCATAGTAGTGTGCAGGCAGACTTGGTGCTGGAGGAGCCAGGGGCTCTGCATCTTGACCTGAAAGCAGCAGAAGGGGACTATCTTCCACAGGCAGCCTCGAGGAGGCTCTGGATCACACTGGCCAGACCTGAGCGTGTGTGTGTGTGTGTGTGTGTGTGTGTGTGTGTGTGTATCAGACTTCAAAGACCCACCTCCACAGTGACATACTTCCTCTAACAAGGCTATACCCCTTCCAATCAGACCACAACTCCTAGTAGTGCCACACCCCCTGGGTCAAGCATATTCAAACTACCACAGCATAAAAGAAACAGTAACAGATACGAATGTTTATTCAGCTTATTTCTCCTTTTTCATTCAGTCTGGAACCCCAGGTCATGGAATGGTGCCCACATTCAGGGTTGGTCTTGTATGTTCTGATGTTCTGTTAAACCTTTCTGGACACCCTCATTAGCACACTCAAATGTATGTCTCCATGATGATTCTTAGTTTCCCCTTGCTGCTATGTGGGTGCTGGGAGTCCACCATAGATCCTCTTCAAGAATGGCCTGTGCTCTTAACAGCTGAGCCATCTCTCTGGCTCCTCATCTCGGCTTCTTCGATGAGGATACAGTGTGAGCAGTGACCTCACACTCCACCCCCATAACTTCCCTGCTATGATGGACTGAACCTTTTCAGGGAAAGCCAAAGAAATCCTTCCCTTGAGTAGCTTTTGTCAGGTAATTGTCACAGTAACCAAGAAAATAACTAATAAGAACCTCACAAGGCAGCCAGAGAGATAGCTGGAAAGCTAAGAGCCCTGGCTACTCTTCCAGAGGACCTAGGTTCCATTTCCAGCCCCCACATGGAAGCTCACAGCTGTCTGTAACTCCAGTTTGAGAGGACCTGATGGCCTCCTAGATATCAGGCATGTATGTGGTACATAGACAGGCACACAGGCAAAACACCTATACACATAAAATAAAATAAAATAAAATAAAA
>JADRCD010213989.1:0-26671 GCA_019843815.1 Montemys delectorum
GTGTGTGTGTATATATATATATATATATATATATATATATATTTGTGTGTCTCAGTTTAAAATTTATTCCCAAATCATGAAATCATGAAAGTATTCCCTGTGATTTCTTTTTTAAGAATCCTTATTGACTTATTTCCCACACTTGGGTCTGTGATCCTCCTGGAAAACCACTTCTTTGCATAGGACTTGGGGTTTCCTTTTCTTTCCCATATGAATTCAGTGCCACTGATTAAAGGACATCTTTTGAGTGTTCTAGTAGAACTCCGAGACTTTCTGATCCTAAAGTCTCAGTTACTCGTCCTTCCCTAGATCCAGGGTAGTAGTCAGGGAGAGAATGCTTTAACAGTGTGACCCAGATGAACAGAGCCAACCCTACTTAAATCCAAGGACCCCAAGGAGTGGGAAGATCAGTGTTCTCCCAAAGAAAGTGAAGGAATTATTATCAGAAGACAGTGACGGCTGCCCGCTGGGGAAGGCGGAAGCCTTGCTGCCTGACTGAGGAGACAGCCCAGCAGGAAGGCTGTTATCTAACCCAGCTAGCAAATTGCCCCTGGGGACCCAGCTGTCTCTAAAGAAAACACAATGGCTCTCCGCCAAAGCTACCACAACTACCTAAGGCTCATTCTCTAGCACAGCTGGTTGTCCCACAGGGCTCTACCCAGTGAAACTATGACTCTCTAACCTGCCTGCCTGCTGAAGCTTCTGGAACCTTCAGTGGCTGGGATTCCATTCACGATGTGACAGCTGCTTCTCATAGAGCTTCAAGCCCACTGCTCTACCTTCACCTGATAAAGACTCTAGGCTTTCTGCTCCTCCCTAGGAGAATTCCCCATGCTGTGGCTCCAGGTCTCCTTCGTCATTTTTGATCTCTGCTCCTAGGGAAAAGCACTGCTTTCCCAGCTATTGGTGACAAGCACTTCTCCTGCAGATGACAAGGCTTTTTCTAGGGTGACACTCACTGGTCAGCTTCCATAAGCCCCAAGTGCCTTGAGTCAGTGTCCATAGCCTTTGATACACCATTCCCATTTCTAAGTATTTATCTTAAGGAAGATATCACAGCCATGCACAGAGGTACTTGCTAAGTGTTGCTCACTGAGGCTCCATCCTTAATAGTAAAAAAGGCAAGACCCTCATCCCCATCAGTATCAGAAAGGATATGGAAAGGATGGCCTCTGCTGAGTGAAGAGACCTTTAGCAAATGTTAAAAATCACACCTGCTAACTTGGGTATGTGTCCGCAGTATAGTAAGTGGGAGAAAGGGCTCAAAAATGATGTTCCCAATTTGACCTTCGAAAGCGTAACTCTGGTTTTGTAAATTCATGCAAGAAACTGATTCACAGGGAAATTCTAGCTGTGGTTGCTGCTGCTGGATAGTGTGACACCCAGTGACTTTGAACTCTTGTGTATAACAGGCCAACATCCTTAGTGAGCCGGCAAACCCCTACACCTGCCCCCACAGCAAGGGCTTTGCCGAATCAGTCCCAAAACACAACATCTGTTTTGAAGAAATATGCTTCCATTAAGTGGACTCTGAAGGACAATTGAATTTTTTAAAGCATGAATATTAGGCCTGAACATGGTTTTATTAGTGGCAAAAAAAAAAAAAAAAAAAGTTGAATGCTATAATGTTGGGAAAGGGACCAAGTCTCAAAACCAGAAGCAGGTTTGTGAAAGCCAAGAGTCCCAGCCTGGACATAAAAGCCCGAGGCAGGCCTCCCACTGGGCTGAGTAGGACAGCTTCCCTTCCACTGCCTGGCCTCTGCAGACTATTGTCTCTGTGACAATGAGGTTCCCAAGGATGAAACGTGGGGTGCACATGAGGTTCCTGAGGGTCTCTGCCAAGGCCAGGGTTCACTCAAGTTTGGCCAGAAAGAAACTCTGGGATGAAGGGTGCCAGGTAGGAATGTGAACCTCTTCTAAACGTGCAGTTTTTAATCTCACTGGGGTCCTTTTTTGTTTCTTTTTCCTGCTTCTCATCATTTCCTGAATTTGATCATTATTTTAAACTTATAGTAAATACATGGAACTCGGGAGATGGAGGCAGATGGATCAGAAGTTTTGCAGCCTGGGTTTTAAAAGACCCTATGTCTCACACACACACACACACACACACACACACACCCTCACCCCCACAAAAAGAGGCATTATTTTAAGCTCCTTTAAGCATTATTTGAAGCAATGTTATTTTATGTTAACTTAATTTACCAAATGCACAGCATCATTTGGGGGGAAGACAGAGAGACTGACATGATAGATGGTAACTCAGCTAGCTGTTGGCCCCAAAGGCAGTAATTCGTGTTTTGAAATTCCTTAATTATGTATGTACATAGCAACTGTAAGAGCACCAGCAGAGGCACAGGGGTTGGCCAGAGTCCCTCAACACCATCACAAAAACAGGGATGAAAACTTCTAAAGGAAGAGTTATAAATCAGTGATGGGGATAGATCGTATTTTTAAAAATCTGCAGTACAGAACATAAGACATTCTAATCACCGTATCTATAATTACAGAGCAGAATAAATCACTAACAAAAATGAAGTGCCTTCGGTGCGATAAAGAAGAATAATTAACTTTTAATTCAAAGCTGCCATCTCAATGTTTGATGTTTGGGCTAGCCCTAGGGATTGGCAAGGAGGATACAGGAAATCAACTTCCAAAAGGGACCCCGATGGCCCTGATGATTCCCAGGACTGGAGTGGGGAATATATCTTATTGTTTTCCACAGCAAGCTGAATAAATGAGCAGCTAAAGTGATGAAGGGTAACAGCACCTCTGTGAGAGTGCTCACACTTTACACACAAAATAGTCCTCTGCTCCACGGTGGGCACTCTCAGCAGCAGGAAGCTGTGTCTCCTAACAGGCAAAGACTAACTTCACACAAAACTGGTAGTAGGGTCTGGAGATAGCCTGCTGCTGGCCCAGCTGCATTCTGGCAACTGGGAGCGTGGTGGCGTAGTCAGAACTGACCCAAGCCAAGACCCAAGTCAGCCTCTGAGCTGCTGTCCAACAGGTAGCAAGCACAGGAGAAACTAAGCTAGTTATCTGCCTCCTGGGACATGGCCCACATAGGATGCTGGAAGGATGCTGCTCCACTGGGCTGGAACCCAGAAACAGTGGCCAGGCGCCATTGGGAGCAGCTAAATAGAAAGGAGCTGCCTCTGCCTGGAGCCCAACTCTCTGTTCTTGCTGGTGTTCCAACTCCCCTCTAAGGAGGCAGCAACCTGGGGACAGAGTCTAGTCTCACCATCATGCCCTAAGATATCTTGAGCAACACATCGAAATTTTTCCCATGTTTCTTCTCTTTGCAGGCAGGCCAAGACCTGGAAAGAGGAAACAAGAAGATTAAGACGAACGTGTAAGCAGGAGGAGCCACTGGCCTCATGGGAAAAGAAGAGGAAGAATACGAAGATGGAACCAAGAGCCTCAAAAATTGTAGGCAAGCACTCCACCATACCCACCCACCCTGGCTTCTAAACTATACTGTTGAAACAGTATAGCGCTCTAAGTCTCCACTGTGACCCTGGACACTCGCAGCTCCAGCAGCAGCAGGCAAACAGCATCCCAACGGTTAGAACGTTACCTGTTTAAATTACATACTTTTCTCATTGCTGTGAGAAATAGCCTAGAAGCAGCAACTCAAGGGAGCAAGGGTATATTTTGGTTCCCAGTTCAAGAGGTCATGGCCCCTCATAGTAGGTTTTGTACAAGACTGACAACCAAACCTTCAACTTCTATATGCGTGCGTGTGTGTATGTGGTGTGTGTGTGTGTGTGTGTGTGTGTGTGTGTGTGTGTGTGAACTTGCAAATGATGTCCACAGCTGGGCTTGTTGACTGATGATGTTCCCCCTCATGAAGGCGCAATAGAGACGGTAATGAAAACTTCGATGGAGTATCCAGCTGTTCCTCCAAACCAGGGTATTCGAGTCTGCCCTAATTGCACATGATCTCCAGGAGGGACTAGAAATGTATAGGCAGGGAAGGACTGGGTGGGGCACTCCATCTGTGCAGCCACAGGGGAGTCGTCAGCCATACTGGATGCAGACCTTAGTGTGGCTGTTTTAAGGCCACCCGTGCTCCTGCCTATAACCCTCACTGCTCCATAATAAACTCATTGTTATTGTTCCCCAGGTCAATGGAACAGTACCTCAGTTTGTCCTGTGGGCCTTTGGAAGAAGGATGCATATTGTTTATGCCTCCCCAAGGAGAGGAACTTTAGTGGCAGGCTTAGCAGCAAGAGAGAACACATCTGGACAGGCAGCAAATGGAAAGCAAAGTGAACAGGTAGTGGGATATGACTATGAAACCTCAAGGCCTGGGCCAGCAAGATGGCTTCGTAGCAAAGGCACTTGCATGCAAGTCTAATGGCCTGACTTCAATCCTGGATCCCACAACCCCACATAAAGGTGGAAGGAGAGACTGTCTTCAGAGGCACATTGTGACACAGCATATCCTCTCCACACTTGCACACTATACATACACAAAAATGATAAAGGAAGGGTTTTTTTTTTTTTTTAATGACCCACTTCTCCCAGCAAGACCCCACCTTTTAAAGGTTCCACAATCTTCCCAAAGAGCATGACCAGCTGGGGACTCGGTGCTCAAACTCACGAGCCTATGGAAGACATCTCCAATTCAAACCCCCACAAAATCCTAGGAGTTGGGAGAATTCAAGTCCAGACCCAGCAATCCCTGATGCGTTCGTGAACTCAAACAAGACCACCTGCCTACCAAAGCCTCATTCCTGAACTGCTCAAAAGCTTTTGACACTCTCCAACATCTCTTCTACCTTTTCCTATATCATAACAGGGCTAGGGGCATCCTGATAGCTTGCTGATTAACAGTATAGATTCTTGGGCCACCCCCACAGAGATTCTAATTCTATAGAAAGCCTAGACACATATCTGCTTATACAACAAGCTGGCCAGGGGATTCCTGCCACACAAAAGTCAGGAAGTAATAGTACACCCGAGGAACATAGACAGCCTCTCTGGAGAACCATGAACCACCCAGCAGTCTCAACAGTGAGACTCCCCTCTGCCAGCTTTGACAAACCCTAGACCCCACAGTGTACCCCAAGACCACCTCCCTGGGCTCAGCCACAGCTCTGAGCTTCCTAGTTTCCTCCTGTCCCTGCCCAAAGCTATCACCTCCAGAAACACTTCACTGTCCCCTCCCCATCACAGTGATGAGGGCTCCTGGGCCAGGCCCATCCCACCCTCTCTTGATCCCAGTTGTTGTGGTTCCAGGACTCACCGGACCAGAAGCAGCCAGGCACACAGCATTCAAGAAGCAAGGTCCAAGATCACTCCAATTCTAGATACTTGTCACAGTGCCAGCTTCTGTGACAGGGGCATTCAGACCCAGCTGGCTTTCTTCTAGCTCCAGGTTCTCAGGAGCCTGGGGTCACATGGACCTCATTAGTCACTTAGATCAGTCTTTCCCATTGCCTATCAGCTCTGTAACTTTGTCCAAGAACTCTGTCCTTATCTTTGAGGAGGAGATAATAAAACACCCACCTGGAGGGGCTGGTTAAGGATCCACAGATACAATTGCAGTCCCACTGGGCAGCAGGCACAGATGGCAATTGCCATCAACTGAACCCCACACTAGCCCAGGAAGAAGCCAAAGGTCCACATAGGTCCTACAAATCACACCCAGAGATTTGGAGGAAATGTGATCATGAACAAAGAGGTCAAGGGGAAACCTGGCTGATCAGTCCAGGGCTGGCTGAGGTCAGGAGCCGTATAAGAGTATCTAAAATATGGGTCTGAGGGAGACAGGGCCAGGGAAAATAACAAGCAAGGCCCACTCTCTCCCAAAACCTTACTCAGCTCCCGACAGTTGTCCTTCAGCCCTGTCCCTCATAACTATCTGACCTTCCTCTACCTACTTAGAATGCCCACACAGCAAAGCATGCCCTAGGTAGGTGAGAGAGAAATGGTGGGGGTGGGGTAGGGGTGGCTTCTAAAGGCCTGGACTTAGAGCAGTTTAAAGAAGTCAAATCCAAGGTCATATTTCAGGCAAGTATGTGAACCATACAGAGAGTGAGCAATTCCCATTATTGACCATCCATCCATACTTCAAGGCTCAGATTTCTGCACACTGCTGATCAGGGTCCTACATCCAACATGAGGCTCTCTTGGGCCTCACTGAGGACCTAGCTTCCATTTGACCCAAACCTGGAGATTTTCTGTGACTCCGCAGGCAGAAGGTGCCAGTCCAAAGGGCCCCCGCAATCCCCTTTCATCTTGATGTGCCTCTTCACAGAGTAGAGCATAAGTTCCCTTGAAAATTAAGGGATGGCTGTTGACAAGCTGGACCATCAGAGCGCCAGCTGCCTAATGAAGCAATAAAGACCTTTGTTTCCCTCTTCTCACTGCCCTGCTCCTACACATACAATTACTACAAAAATCAAAGAGAGGAATGTTGCCTTGAGATATGATTTCCATATTGGTATGGATTTTATTATACAAGCAGTACAATACGCTCCATTATCATTTTGATTATATGTGCCTTTCATTTGCACCATCGGACCATTATCTGCAGTACATTCATTACATTATAAGAAACTGGAACTCCATCCTAAAGATGAATTGTTTAAAAAAAAAAAAAAAGGAGTTTCTATTTTTTTGCAGATTGATATTTCAGGAGAGAACATTAAACAGCAAACATTATTTGTAAAGTTATTTTTATTTTTTTTAGTAACATAAACTCTTAAAAGAAGGAAATAACCCTGATATTTCTAACAGACAGAAAAGCCCCAGGCTAGCCACAATGAATGATTGCAGTTTAGAATGCGTGTACTATTAGGGGCTCCTGATTAAATTGTAAGTTCCTTGAGAGAAAGGAAGTCAAACAGATGAGGCAGGAGAGTTTGCCTGGTGTGGGGAGAGAGCAGATCTCGGACTCGGTGAACAGAAGGCTACCCCTTGAGCTGTGGGCTCCACACCGGGAGGTCAGAGTCACAAGGTTTCTGGGGAGAGAGGTGGTGATTTATCAGGCTGGGTGAAGGCTCAACGCTGCTGAGTTCAGGCCTCCTTCTGGAGAAAGGCAGAAGAGAATTAACCTGGCTGGGGTTCAGAGACACATCAGACTGCGCTGCCGTCTGAGCAGGAGAGGAAGGCAGGCAGGGGTTTCTGTAGAGCTCAAAGTGATTGTTTGGGACCCTTCCCTCCCCCCTGACCACGAAACCCACGCAGAGATTCAGAGATTCAGTCCTATTGCCAAGGTGACTCAGGTTGCACATCAGCAGACTGAAGTGTGTACTTGACTCAGCCAAAGCCTGACAAGGCCGGCAAGCTGTGGAGCTGAGTGATGGCTAATACTGTCAGCTTGACAGCACCTAGAATCACTTAGGAGAACAGCCTCTGGACATGTCTGTGAGGAAGTTTCTGGATTGGGTTAAGTGTGAACACCCACCCAAAGTGCTGATGGCACCAACCCATGGGCTAAATAAGAAGAAGAAAGCAAGCTGAGCCCTGGCATCCTTCTCTCTGCTCCCTGAAGGCAGGCACAATGTGAGCAGGCAAGGAAGGTAAACAGGAGCTGCCTTCTATCTCTGCCACCACGCCTTTCCATCGTGAGGGACTATATCTTCAAACCGAGTCCGTGACCAAGGTCAAAACGCTGGTAGGCAATAGGGAAGGAGCACTAACTGGCTAAGGAAATCCATGTCACTCCAGGGTCCTGAGAACCTGGAGCCAGAAGCAAGCCAGCTGAGTCTGCATGCCCCTGTCAGAGAAGCAGGCACTGTGGCATGTATCTACAACTGGAGTGAACTTAGACCTTGCTCTTGAATGCTGTATGTCTGGCCACTTCTGGTCTAGTGAGTCCTGGGATCAAGAGAAGGTGGTATGAGCCTGGCCCAGTAACAGCTTTTGGGCAAGGACAGGAAAAAATTAGAAAATTCAGAGCTGTAGCTGACCCAGGAAGGTGGTCTTGGGGTGCAAGATGGGCTAAGGCTTTTCAAAGGTGGCAGAGGAGAGTCTCACTGATGGATGGTCTGTGGTTCTCCAGAAGGGCTGTCTCTGTCTCCCGGAAGTATCACTTCTAGATCACAGTAAAATAAACTCTGGCTTATGTTGCTTTTTTGTCAGGTGTTTTGAGGCAACACAAATAAGAAATACAAAGTCTCTATTTTCCTTTTTGATAAAATGTTGTCAGTATAATACTTTGTCTGTTTAGTTCACAAGTATGTGAGGGCAACTTAACACAACCATAGGTGGGACTGTCTCTTAAAAAGGAAAGAATAATTTCATATAGTAATAAGATGACATGAAGTAGGCTGGGGGCGGTAGTCCACAGCGGCAATTTCAGCGCTGGAGAAGCTACAGCGGCCGATTCACAAGCTCAAGACCGACCTTGGCTATACAGTGAGACCCTTCATTTCCATCACTGTCATGAAGCAGCCTGGCCAGACGGGATATATGGGATGAAGGGATTTGCTTTACATTAAAGTTCCAGGTTACACTCACTGTAAGGAACATGATGCTTCACACGCACAATCACTAGCAGAGAGAACCAACACGTGCATCCATCCGTGCCTGCTGCTGCGCCTGCTCAGCTCAACCCCTCCTCTCCTTTGCACCACAGTTCAGGGCCCCACCTACGAAACTGAACGACCCACATTCAGGGTCAACTGACAATAAAGACAGGCCCCACACTCATGCCCAAAGGTCAGATAAGTCCACATTAAGGCTCAATTCCCAAGTGATTCTAGGTTGTGTACAGTTGACAGTTAAAGTTAGAGGCTGGAGAGATGACTCAGAAGTTAAGAGTGCACCCTACTCTTGCAAGAGGACCTAGGTTCTTGCAGAGTTTCCAGCACCCATCTAATGGCTCACAACTATCTGTAACTCCAGCTCCAAGGGATATAACAAGAACATATGGCCTCTATAGGCATCTGCATGTACAGAGTGTACATACATACATACATACATACATACATACATACATACATACAGGTACATATACATAAAAATAAATACACAAACACTATCACAATTTTAACTCAAACAATAAAGAAACCAAAACATAATAACATGAGTTATTATGTCACAAACTTCACGACTCCTCCATTACTCAGGCCAGCTCCTGGAAGGCATCTCTGTCATCAGGCACATCTTGGATGTCACTTCCTCTGTAACACCCTCCCTGACACCCCAGCCGGAAAGTCATGGCCTCTCTCTACTCTGTCAATCACAGGCTCCTCTGTATCACTTTCCCCTGGTGCTGTCCAGTTAGAGAGAAATGTTTTCAAACTTCAAAACACTATATACTAATTGCATGTTATATAACTAGTTTAATATGTATTGCATATGATTCTATCTGTACACACACCTATGTTAGTAGAAGGCCAGAAGATCAACTTTTTAGAAAGAAAATAACATTTGGTTTTCCTTCCCATACCAAAGACTACAGTAGAAATGCCAAAGCACTTTGTAATACAGAAGCAGGCAGTGAAACACACTTCTTATCAAGAAACCCAGGAATGTGCACAGGATGGACTTTCTGCCAGTGGATAAAGCCTCAAAAACTGGAAAGCTAGGCTTGGGACAGTGACTCAGGGGTTGATCTTTTTCCTAACATGTAAGAAACCCTAGTTTCAATCCCCAGTACTGCCAGGGAAAAAAAAAAAAAAAAAAGGAAACTACTGAGTGGAGATAGCCTTGGCAATACTTTTCAGGATGGGGAGATGACTTAGTGAGTAAAGGGATTGCTGAACAAGCATGAAGACATAAGTTCGAATCCCTAGAGCCCATATGGAAGCCAGGCACAGTAGTGTATTACTCATCCTGATGCTCCTACAACAGTGTGGGAGCTGGAAACAGAAGGATCCCCAAAAGCCTGTGGGTCAGCTAGGTCACACCTGTATGTAGCTACAAAAAACAGAGACCCTTCTCAACCAAGGTGGAAGGTGCCAACTGACACCTGAGCTGGCCAGCTGCCCTCCACACGCATGCTGTGACACAAAGGTGCCTACATACGTTATTGTATACACATACCCACGATAACAAAAATATTATTTTTTTGTAAGTTGGAATGCTGACCTGGATCTAAACTCCCGAGGAACAAAGCTTTGATGACAAGTTTTATGCCCAACCCTTAGAGCACAGAACTCAGCCCCTGACTTACGGCAGGAATTTAGTGTTTGTTGAACGAATCTTAGTTATCACCATAGTTATTCCAAGACTGCACAGCTTTCAACTTCAACCTGAGGACAGTAAGGAAATGTATAACTTTTTTCTCTGGCTGAAAACTGATGGGAAAAGTCAGATCTGCATTACCTTCTCGTACAGCAACCACTAGCATCCTATTTGGTTTGTATTTTAGTTATTGCTTGTTCAAGGCAGGCTATCGTACAGTCCAGCTAGCCCACAACTCGCCATGTAGCCTATGATGACCTTGAATTCCTAATCCTCCTGCTGCCACCTTTCAAAGTGCTGGGGCTACAGTTAGGCTCTACCACACCCAGCTTGCCTGCAATCAGTGCTCTTTAGAAAGCTTCTCCACCTGCATGAAAAATCGTACATCTACTCCCCTCCCCTTAGCTTCGAGACTGCGAGAACCAATGTCCTCCTCTTCTATCAGTCACTGTGGTCCACTTGGCTGTGAACGGGACTGACACAGTCTTTAGAAGATCCTTTTATATACTGTGATATTGATTTTTAAAACATTTTTAGTTGACACAGTGAAAAGCTCACCCAGGGGTCCTCCTTCAAATCTAGAGTTTAAAAAAAAAAAATCCATATCTTAACCCCTTTTACTGTCTGAAGCCTCCCTGGGCCACGGTGACTCTGAAGGCTGCACTGGGTGGTGGGTAGTGGGGAGGAGTTCTACTCATTCAGCTTTTTTTTTTTAACCCCTCTTAGGATAAAGTCATTGATTTTTGAATAAACATTTTCATCGTCCCATTTCCTAATTGCTTGACATAGAGTCTCCTGGGGTGAGTTGCATGTTGAGCTTTGCTACATTGAAGGAAGAAGAAAGATGAAGGAGGAGGAGGAGGAGGAAGAGGTGAAGGAAGGAGGGAGGAGGAAGGGCAGGGGAGGAGGATGGAGAGGAGGGGAGAGAGGAGGAGGGGAAGAAGAAGACGGAGAGGAGATGGAGAAAGAGGGAGAGGAGGAAGGCTGGAGTGTTATTGTTAAGGCTCATGGCTCTCTATTTACATGAGCCTGAATCTCCTGGACAAGCTCATCCATTATTTTAATGCTCACTCAGTGTAGCACCAGATGGTGATTGCTGCTAGAAGGTTTAGGTGCCCTTTTAGTTCTTGGTGTAAATCTTTTTAAAATACTTTTTACTGTGTGTGTGTGTGTGTGTGTGTGTGTGTGCACAAGAGTGTGCATGTGCATGTGAGTGTATGTGCACACACCGCACAAGGGCCATACTTCAATATGTGTGTGGAAGTCAGAGAACAACTTTGGAGGTCAGAAATTGATTCTCTCTTACTACTGTATGGGTCCAAGGGATCAAACTCAAGTTGTCAGGTTTGACAAAAGTGGTCTCTGTGATCCCTGAGAAAGGTAGGACCTGGATAGGGGAGCACAGGGAGAGGTGAGGACGTGGTGCTGGCCTTTTTCTATGAAGACACTGATAGGAGAGCAGGAGATGTAGCTCAGCTGGTGTAGCATTTGTCCAGTGTGCATGAAGTCTTCAGTTTCCCCTCTAGCACTGTGTAAACAGACCGTGCCAGTGCACACTCACAATCCCTGTATTCAGTAGATGACCTTGCTGCTGCGTAGTGAGTGCAAAGAAAGGAACTGGCTAGCAAATATTTTAGGCTTTTCACAGATTTTTATTGATCAATGAAGCTAATCATTGGAACTCCTCCTGTGTTTCTGTAAACACTGGTGTAAGCTCAGAAGAATAGGATCCTCTGTGGGAAGGGTGGAGCTTTGGTTTCAGTGAGGGTTATGTTAATGTTCCCTCGTGTCACATGAATTACCAGTGTTCATTCTACAGTAGTCATTCTTATCTTGAGGCCTGTTCCCACACTGGTGACCCTAGCCTGAACATACGCAGCTCAAGGCAGACTAGAGGTTGGGCTAAATTCATTTTGCATTATGATGAAGCCATGAGCCTAAGGATACCAGCAGTGGACGTGATGAAGTCATGATCCTAGGGTGCGGGCAGTGTGGACGTGATGAGGCCATGAGCCTGAGGGTGCAGGCAGTGGATGTGTTGGTTTGTTTGCATGAAAAATGTCCCCCACAGCCTTGGTGCCCAGTTGGTGGCATTGTTTGGGGATATTTGGAAGGAGCAGTCTTGGTGAAGGAAGGCTTTGAGATTAAAACTCAAAGCCATTTCGAGTCTGCTTTGTGCTTATATTTCAAGATGTGAGCTCTCAGCTTCCTGCTCCTACTATTATGCCTGCTACCAGCTGCCCGCTGCTAGCCTTGCTGCTAACTTTTAGGGACCATAAACTCCTTCTTCTATCACGGTGCCTTCTCACAGTGATGGGAAAGTTACTAATCTGGAAACGGGAGAAAGAGTCCCAACCCTTGGGGAGGAAGAAAATCTAGAGGAAGCTCCAAGGAAGGCCTCTTGGAGGAGACAGGACCTAAGGAGAGGGAGGGGCACAGTGCCCTACAGCCACAGGGCCAGGTATCCTGGGGACAAGCTGGTGCTGCAGAGCTCACAGAGAGTGCGGGGCCCAGAGCTCCCCAGAAGAGGACTTGCCACCCGTCACAGGCCTGGCAGAGGATGAAAGCAGGCATCTGAAAGATCTCTTTCAGTTCCAGGGCAGAGAAGGAACGGAGAGGGTTGGACTCTATTAGAAAAGGCAGCTGCTGAGCTTCAAGGTAGCAAAGAAGTTACCTGAAGGATGGGGGTGGAGGTGGGGGAGGGGGTGGGAGAAGGAGAGGCGGGGGCAAGGGGGGGTGGGCTGCAAAGGGAACCACTGGGAGACAGATATAGGTTCCTGAGATGGGAGGAGGCAGGTGTCTGCCTTGCCTTTATGGGAGCTCTGGAGTTTAGGGTAATACTCAGGCATCCCTGTTGCCTTCAAGGATACTGTACTGTAATTTAGCATCAATAATTGAGCACAAGAGGCCTCGAAGAAGAGTTATAAGAGTTGGTCCCTCAGGATCTACTAGAAAGAAAACATGGAATGGAAGATTTTGGCAGAAAAAGAGGGAGGAACTAAGGAAGAGGAGCTGACAACCAAGAACACCCTGAGAGTATGAGAAAGCCAGCAGAGAGCACCCAAAGACAATTCTATCCAGTGGGAAGGCCAGGACTGCTAAGATGAGGAAAGATGGTCAAAGCTGTCATGGGGGGCAGGGGAGACAGAAGTAGGGGATACAACAGGAAAGACAGAGCTAGGAGGAGACAGACACAGTACAGACTAGGACAGAGAACCTTTCCCAGGAGTTTGTCTGGGAGGGAAAAGAAAGACTGGGATGTAGCTGCAGAGCAATGGGAATGCTGATAAGATGGAAAATGAAGGTGGAGTTACTTTGTATGTTTTTGATGCTAACGATCCCACAAATGGGCCTATGAGTTGGTTCTGCAGGTAAAGGGATCTGCTGCCAAGCCTGACGACCTGAATTCAGATCCCCCAGAGATCCACATAGTGGAAGGAGAGAAGCAATACCCAAGTTATCTTCTGACTTTCATGAAAGCACCATGATACTCAAGTTCTACACACACACACAAATAAATAAAAAAAAATTTTTTTTTAAAGAGAACATAACTATGCAAGGTCTGACCTGCACAAACTCGACTGCTAGAACCAAGCCTTCTATTTGTCCCTCAACTGAGTGTGGAGACAGAGTGAGCTTTCCTCTTAGTCGTCTTCTCCCACTTTTCCTCTGTTTACAGTTCCCTGAGTCTATGTGTGCGTGCGTATGTGCATGCATGCATGGGTAGCACATGCATAAGTGTGTGTATATGTGTGTGTGTTTGTGTGTGTGTGTGTATTTGTGGGTGTTTGTGCATATGTATGTATGTATGTGCATGTGTATGTGTGTATATGTGTGCTATGTGTGTGTGTGCAAGTGTATGTACATGCTTATGTGTGTATGCATGTATGTGTGTGTGTGTGTGTGCATGCACGCATGTGTGCGAACACACTTAGGTTTTGGATGGAGGCACAATGTGGACATCAGGCATCATCCTCTGTCACTCTCCACCTTATTTTTAGAGGCCGAGATGGCACTGAAGCTGGAACTCATCAATCCAGCTACTTTGCTGGTTAATGGGTTCTAAGGAATCCTTTTGTTCTGGGGTTTACAGACTCATACCACAAGTCAGGTTTTTGTGTGAGTGCTGGGAATCTGAACTCAGGTCATCTGGCTTGGTGATGGGTACCTATACCCTGTAAACCATATTGCAGGCCCATTTATGGAATCTTCTACATCAACAATGTCAACACAGACACTTTCTCAATGGAGCCATCCCCCTGTTCCCTTGGATCCCAATCCTATTTTTCTTTTTTTTTTTTTTCTTTTTTTTTTTTTTTTTTGGTATGTGTGCCTACATTTTGCTTTTTTCTCCCAGTGGCTCATCCGAAATATGCTGTGGGATGAAGAAAGGCTTCTATCAACTATTTTGTTTTGACAGGACCTACCCCAGGCCTGCTCACCATTGGGGATACCAGGGCGCCAAAGTTCTGCAGCACATGTGAGATACATCAAGACACGAGGTCCCTATTTATGGCCCCAAGACCCTCCTCCCCCAGCTCTAGACACAAAGCCACTGTTATTAAACTACTGCTTACACGTTTGGTGAAGAAAGCAGGAGAGAGCCAGTGCAATTTCTAACTAATCATGAATAAGTCAGATATAGGAGGTTTTTTCCCCACCTCTGGGAAGATTGTCAAGTGAAACAATGTGGCTTTGAGCTTCTGACAGATGCTAATGAATTGTTGTTTACATTTTTGATTTACTGCCTAAACAAAGATAAGACATGCTCTTGAAAACACATTGAATGCACAATCCAAACACATCCATTAAATCTGTCACAATAAACATGACAGCTTTCTTCTAACCTAACAACTGGCATGCCTCATTTGCATATTAATGAGAAAACCAGGATCAGCCCGCACAAATTACTTATATCTCATGAAGGGGCTGCTCCTGATGACAGCGAGGCATTCCGGGTGTAAAAACACCAAGTTAATACCTTTGCTGGCTTGCTGGCTTCTCCCTCACTTTGTTTCTGCAGCCCTGGAGCTCTGACATGTTTCCTTCTGATGATGATATTGGATACAAAGGTCCCTGGTAAGTGGGGTCAGCATGACTCAGAAAGAGCTGGTTCTGTTGTCAATACTTTAGGGATCCTTGGTGGGTACCTGTGATGATTAACTCAATGTTTTCTGAGGAGTCTGTCTACTTGATCATTAATTGAGTTGTGGTGAACTGAAAAAAATACACAGAGGTATTGATAGCAATCAGATATAAAGAACTTTCATGTGTATTGTCACAAACAGAAGCCTTCAGACAAGGGAGATAAAAAAAAAAAAAAAAGAGATGCATATACCTCTGCTTCCCTTCCTCACCCGTGGCAGACATGACTAATCAATGCCAGAACTCCTTTCAGCTTGCTTTAAAACTCACAGTTGCCAACCCAAGACTTCACACAAGCCATGAAACCCAATAGATAGTCAGCACAACTGTTTCTAGCAGAGAGACCCAGAAAGGCTTGCTCAGAAAGATTGGGTCACCTCACAGAGAAGTAAAATTGAGATTCAAGTCTAGATCCTTCAGCTACCAGCCAATCCTCTCTGTTTCTGCACCTTCCAGGGCATCACCCCCAGTTTGCACAGATACACCTATGTATCTAGGTGGAAGTCTGAGTGATTAGAAAGAATGTTTATTCCAACTCCAACACAACCAGGGTGCCTCTTCAGCATCTCAAGCACTCTCTTCCCTCTACTGCATCCCAAATGGACTTGAGCTTAAACTTCACTCCAGAGGATGATGGTCAGTATACTTGGCCCTCTGAATCTTCTCTGTGCTAAGAAAGCAGCAAGTTTTCACGTCCTCCAACTGAGGTGGTGCTCAGAAGAGAGTTTGAAGCCAATGACTTAGAAATGCAACCCACCAGCTCTGGTGTCTTTCTAGCCCATGAACTCCATGGCTCTGCCATAAACACTTTTTACTCAATATTAATCAAGCAAGGGGGGCAGCAGGTGCATCTTCCCCCCCCCCCCGAGGACCTGTCTCTGACACCTGGGCCCTGCCTACACTCCAACCTGCCAAGGTCAAGTAACTCAGCCCTGGTTGGCCCCTTTCAAGCCCTCCAAGCTTGTTTGCAGTTGGCACTGCCCTAGCTTCAGGACTTTGCCTCCCAGCCTCTAAAGGGCCTCCTAATAATGACACTTGTGGACCTTAGAGGCAAGGTGGTCATAATAAGCCGGCAAGAACATCTCAGGAGCACAGGGTACGGCAGGCCAAAAGTATTATGTAAAGAAAGCGTGCTAGAACTGCTCTCACTGCTAGGTTTTATTCCAAGATGATCCATCCGCTCCATTCCACGGGAGAAAAGCCTCCTATTCTAATTAAGATGAGAACGGAACCATCTCCACAGTTGCAGTCCTCTTCCCTTGTTGATGTCCTTTGCCGTCTCCTGCAGTCTGCTTTGGGCTGAGTGTCACATGCTGTAGCAGGAAGCTGCTGAGATGTGATCCTGCCTCATGGTTTGCTACCTTTGCCTGGAGTATGGGCAGGGGTGATAAAATATCACTTCCCAGGTTAGATTCCAAAAAGGCTTTAACCTTCGGCTGATCCACTGCTCTGTGGATAAAGGGATTTGCAAAGAAGGACTAACAACTTGAGTTCAGTTCCTGGGACCCACAGAGTTGAAGAAGAGAATCTACCCCCAAGGGCTGTCCTCTGATGCCATGATATGTATGTGTGTGTGTGTGTGTGTGTGTGTACGTGGGTGGGTGGGGTGGGGTGTGTGTGTGTGTGTGTGTGTGTGTATGTGTGTATGTGGGTGGGTGGGGTGGGGGTGTGTGGTGTGTGTGTGTGTGTGTGTACATGGGGGTTGCGAGTGTGTGGATGTGTGTGGATATGTGTGTGGCGTGTGTGTGTGTGTGTGTGTGTGTGTGTGTGTGTATACTATTCGACATCAGTGGCAACCTGTGGAAAGGCCTGTGTGGCAGGAAACTAGGGTTGCCCTCCACTAATGGCCAGCAAGAAGTTTAGGTGCCCTTCACTCAGCTCACAGGTTTATAGTGAACACACACAGCATCTAGTGGTGATTCTCCATGGCTGGGCTTTCAGATGTAGTAGTAGTTTTGGCCCACAGCCTGACTCAGCCCTGCAGAAGCCAAGAGGGGGGTCTCCAGCTCAGCCCCACCAGAGATCCCTATGACCAGAAAGTATAAGAAGTACTTGTTTCACCTATTGTATTTAAAGACAATTTATTGTGTAGCAATAAACAATACTATTAGTGGAGGCCTATGACATTGCTGCTCATTAAGTTAACAAAATTTAAATATCAGCAACTTCTTAGGAGTCAATCTAAACTCCTAACCTAATCACTCTGTCTGTATCGCAAGCTGCATATGATTGCTCTAATAACACTGGGGCTATGACTCAGGACGTGAGACATCCTAAGCTAACACTCTGCCACTGAACTGCATCCCCACACCTAAGCTATGTACTACTTTGCTTCACTCCCGACATGTGAAAATGTGCTTTTGGAGGTTACACGACACCTCCCCCCTCTAACACATGCAGTGTCAGAGACCTGAACTCACAACACCAATTCTTAGGTTCTTTTCAGTGCTCTGAGACAAACACAGCATAATGCCCAATGCCAGAAGTCATGCCAGGCCCAGGGAACAAGTGAATGGGCAATGTACCATGACCACTCAGGAAATACAGTCTCTAAGAGGCTTCAAAGAGAAAGCTCAACTGCTATGGAAGCAGAGCCAAATTTGAGATCATTTGGGTGGTGGGGAATCCTTTGAACTCCCCAGCCAACCCAAGGGTGGAATATGCAGCTCGAAGCCATCAGACAGTAATTGTCTCTGATAGATAAGGCAGGTGACATTTGTACAAGGAGACCAGTTCTGCCACGATTCCTTCCATCTATTAGTCACTATCTCGCAATTATTTTGCCTTTTCTAATCAGCACACGCTCTTAAAACCCTCGCTTGAACACATTCATCATGTCCCCTTCTACGTGGGGACAATCAATGTAATTTACCATGGCTAAGCCCGCAGAGCCCATTTGTAACTAGGGAAGGGTTTGTTGCTGCCAAAAACAAGGCAAATGTCCCCATCCTTGGAAGGTCTGCTGTGTCCACAGCATGGCCCGGACAGCTGTTTAGGGGCAGCTCAGGGTATCAATAAGTTCCTTCCCTTTAATCAATAGGTCAAATCTTCCTGTCTTAATTAGACTTTTATTGCTGTGAAGAGGCACTATGACCAAGGCACCTTTTATAAAGGACAACATTTAATCAGGGCTGGCTTACAGTTTCAGAGGTTTAGTCTATTACCATTTCAGAGGTTTAGTCTATTATCATTGTGACAGGAAACATGGCAGCATACAGGCAAACCTGGTGCTGGGGAAGGAACTGAGAGTCCTCCATCTTGATCCAAAGGTAGCCAGAAGGAGACTGCCTTCTGCAGGCAGACAGGAGGAGATTTTCTTCTGTGGTGGGCAGAGCTCCAGCACTAGGAGATCCCAAAGCCTGCCTACACAGTGACACACTCCCTCCAACAAGGACACACCCATTCCAATAAGGCCACACCTCCCAATAGTGTCATTTCCCATGGGCCAACCTTATCACCACACATGTCCTGTCTGAGTTACTTCAGGAACTGCCTCTGCTGTCTCCAGATTGTCCCAGGGAACTGTACTAGAGAAAGATTGTTCCTAGCCCTCTGCAGCCATACTGGTCTTGTGCGCTCCAGCGAGATCTTCAAATGAGGATGAAGCCAGGACACAGAAGATCAAAGGAGATGCCTCTTCCAAAGACAGGAAACATCCAGAAAGATATCAGATTTGATTTTCCATCTGAGTCTCTTCCTCAAGAACCATGAGAGCATCACTAATCAGCTGTGGAGTCTCTTGGGAAGCAGGGAGAAGAAACTTCCGTTTCAGTTCACAACCGTGAGCCCTGCTAGGAAAGTTGTTCCAACTTAAACAGAGCCCCACCCTCCTCGTGGCAGGCCTGGCAGTATTTCTAGGTCTGGATTGGCCCCCCGCGCTACAGCTCCCCCTATCGTCCCCACACAAAATAGACAAGCGTGTCTTTTTTTTTTTTTTTTTTTTTTAATTTATTTATTTTTGGTTTTTTCGAGACAGTTTCTCTGTGTAGCCCTGGCTGTCCTGGACCTCAGTCTGTAGACCAGGCTGGCCTCGAACTCAGAAATCCACCTGCCTCTGCCTCCCAAGTGCTGGGATTAAAGGCGTGCGCCAACACTGCCCGGCGACAAGCTTGTCTTACAGAGTCTTTGTCTGGGGATGACAACCAAAAGGGGGCTGGGATGGGATGAGCAATATCCCAAGGCAGGGATCCAGCAGCCTCTTCATTTCTTTCCTTTTCACATTAAAGTTCTCCCTGACAGCCTGCCCCATGGAGAAGCCTCATAGGAATTAAGATATTCCAGATATTCTTAGAAAAATGAAATGTTGAAGAATGGCTTCCTGAGCTGATAATAGCGGTACATTTGAAAAATAGGCCCGAATGCCGCGTTTAAAAGCCTGGAGTCATAAAAAGGCATTATGAATGGATAGAGCGCGAACCTCTACAAGCAGACTTCATTGATGTCACGGTAAACGATGAATGCTGTCATTCTTTTTTATATATAACAGGAAGATATGCCACTGCATCCAGATATCAATGTAGGCACTGTCAGGCTCACCGGAATGGCATTGCATGAGCTATTTATGACAATATGAGAGGAAATATAAGGTTAGAAGATCTTTATCTGCTGTCTGTGGAAGTGTGCTTCCATACTGACACACTCGTGAAATAGCCTGTGACAGTGAGGGAGCTGGAAAGTGAGATTAGACAGTGCAGGAGGGACTATATCCAGACAACACTGGTGCTAACACTGAGCCTCCTGGGCCTTTCTCCCAGCATCCTCCAGGAGAAACCTATCCTGGCATTGACAGCAGTGGCTGGTGTATCATTCACAACTGATCCAACCTGGAATGCCTGTTCCACCTTCCAGAATGTAATGAGGTGTCTAGGAACAGCTGCCAGCTGGGGACTACATCTCCCAGACACCCTTGCCTCCAGTGTAGTCCTGGACACAATTACATGAATCTGGTGAGATCAGCTCTTTTGAGAGGCACACGAACTTTTGAGTGGCAAGTGGGCATCTTCCCTGGTTTCTCTCTCTTTCTAGTGGCTAGAGATAGAGGAGTCCCAGGTCCTAGGGGATAGTGGAGCTGAGCATGAAAGGATCTGAATCTTCTGAATGACCCCACAGAATAATAGCTCCCAACTCCAGACAAACCAGTAGCTGCACTGTGTGGCAATGAGTTACACTACTGAGCCAATCAGATTTGCAGCTATTCTTGGGTTTGCTAGTACAATTAGCACCTGCCTTCTACAGCACTCACTCAGTTGTCCATCTGTTCCATCATGTGAGACAATGTGAAGTAGAAACCTACAGGCATGAACTTATGAGTTACACCTATCCTTATGTGGTCTGTCATTTGGGGTGTCTCTGGAAAAGCGCTTCTTCTCTTTCAGCCTTCATCTTCATTATGGTAACTTGAAGATTTTAAAACTCCTGAACCATAGTCACAGCAGCCAGAAGGTGGGAGCAACCAGTCAACAAATAAACCAGGGGCTGGGGCTAGGGAGATGGGGAAGGGGGGTCTTGCAAAGGACTCAAGTTCAGTTCTTGACACTCGCATCTGTCAGGCCATCACTGTGGTTAGCTCCAGGGGATCTGATGCTTCTGGCCTTCAAGGGCATCAAACTCGCAAAGTCATTCACACACACACACTCACACACACACACAAACACACACACTCACACACACACACGCATACTTAAAATATAAGATAGTTTTTGGGGTTTTTTTTTTTAATGTGTGGGATAAGGCCGGGAATAAGGCTGACACAGACAGAGCTATGTGAATTTGAAGCCAGCCTGATCTATACAATGAGTTCCAAGTCAACCAGAGATATTTAGTGAGACTATCTCTAAAAATTAAAATAACTTTTAAAAAAGTTAAAAGTCAGGACCGGGCGGTGGTGGTGCACGCCTTTAATCCCAGCACCTGGAAGGTAGAGACGGGTGGATCTCTGTGAGTTCAAGGCCAGCCTGGTCTATAAACGAAGTTCCAAGACAGCCAGGGCTACAGAGAGAAACCCCACCTCAAAATGAAACAAACAAAATTTTAAAAACTAACTGTGGGATGCACATGTAGTGACATTTTATTCCACATTAAAAGGGAAAGAGCATGTGATGTGAGCATGAAAAACAGATATTGTTAGGATTCCACATTTAGAGGATTCCCAAGGTTCACAAATCATAGAGACAAAACATAAAATGATGAAGTGTCTGGGACTGACAGTAGAGGAAGTCAATGAGGACAGGGTTTCAGAGATGAAGAGATGCACCCACCCAGTAGTGCAACAGCAGCTTGGCTGTTGTGGAGGTAACCAACTGTTCTCTGCTTCAATCTGAGGTCTTTCCCACAAGAGAGAGTCTAGTCTATTTATACCTAGTGCTGTAAACCTAGTCCTAGTAAAGCTCTCAGCTTGGAAGGTCATAGGCCCTGAGGGGGGGGAGGGGGCCTGCTACTATTGTTTTGCTAAACGGCCACGCTGTCCAACTGCCTTCTAAATATTTATGTTCATACCCATGGACCTCCTCAAAAAAGCTTCACTTTACATGGAGCAGAGGTTAATGCAGAGACTCTCCGCTGGTCAGGGTACTGAGAAGAGATGAGCGTCCATCCCTAGATGGAACATTTCTATCAAATTGACCACTACTCCTAGGCTTGGGCACCACTGCAAAAGAGAAAGCAGAAAGGAGATCCCGAGAGGGATGAAAGGCTGTGAGACAATCTTCTGGACAGGACATGGTATTGCACTCACAGGCTCACCACAGCTGTATGTAGCAAGTTGCACAAGATGGGCACAACATCAAGCCAGTCAAGAGCCCAGCATAAATTGAAAGGTTCATGTAGCCCCACGCCTCATGAGGAAGTACTGACAGTGATGGCTGCTGAGGGAGACCAAGTCCTTTTTCTTCAGGGCAAGGCTGCTGATGGGTTGTTTTCGCTCTAGTCAATGGCCCCACACACATTCAAGCAGGACTAATCAGATTGAGTGAGCTATTTAAAAAAAAAAAATGGTGAAAAAGTGTATTTGAATATGCTTGGCCCATGGGAAGTGACACTATTAAGAGGTGTGACCTTGGGAGTGACTAAACCACCAACCAAAGAGTACACATGGTAAGACTAATGGCTCCAGCAGCATATGTATAGCAGAGATGACCAAGCTGATCATCAATGGGAGGAGAGGCCCTTGGCCCTGTGAAGGTTCTATGCCCCATTGTAGGGGAATGCCAGGGCCAGTAAGCAGGAGGGGGTGGGGTGGTGAGCAGGGGGAGGGGGGAGGGAACAGGGGTTTGTTTTAGTTTTTGTTTTTTAATTTCTTTCTTTATTTTATTTATTTATTTGGAGGGGAACCTGGGAAAGGAGATAAATATTGTAAATAAAGAAAACATCTAATAAAAAAAAAAAAGGAAAAAAAAAGAGATGTGACCTTGTAGGTGTGTCACTGTGGGGGTGGACCACCTCCTGGCTGCCTGCTGATGACAGTTCCCTTCTACTGCCTGTGGATCAAGATGTAAAACTATGGGATCCTCCAGCACCATGTCTGCCTGCATTCTGCCATGATTCCTGGCATGATAATGGACTGAACCTCTGAACCTATAAGCCAGTCCAATTAAATAGTTGCCCTTATAAGAGTTGCCTTGGTCATAGAACAATGACACAGAAATGGAAACTAACCAAGACAAGAAGGAAATATGAAAATGTGGGGGGGGGATATTTTAGAAGGGAGGGTCTAGGTGGAGTTGGAAAGGGGAGTTGAGGGAATGGCTATGATCAGGAAACATTACACACATATATGATGTTATCAAACAATTACATTAAAATGTGATTAAAAAAAAGAGGGAGTTAGAATGGTAAGCTTTGCATAATGTATGTTTTACCAAACAAAATTTTAAATAAAAGGAACGCTGGACCTTCTGGGGCCACTGGAAGAGTAAACCAAATGATGTACATAAAGTGCCCAACACAAAGTACGACTGCAAAGCCCCCACACCGGGTAAGTGCCAGCTATGTATTAAGTGCAAACTATGTGTCCTGCTGGTTCTGGGACTCCACAGTGAATAGGGAAAAGGGAAGCCAGGTAGGCCAGTGAGCAAGGCACACTCTAACCTAATCAAGAGCCAAGAGCTGAGAAGCCCACAGGAATTCATCCACACAACCCTAGGGGACAGCAAAGGCTTCCTATGTCCCTATCAAATGTCCTCAGGCTTAGATACCCTCTCACCCATGTCCCTAAGCATTGTCCCAAGACTCTCTCTGTTGTGGTAAAACTCCAACCCAAAGGCCCAGTCAAACAATTCACAACTCAATTAATTGGTATACAAGCTACACACCTAGATTGGGTAGAGCTACCACTACACTACTCTATTCCCATCTATTAGATCCCATATGACTTGCAACTTCTCCAAGCCACGTCTTCCCTCCACCTCGTCCTCCTCCGTCTTCTTCCTCCATCTCTCTTCCCTCCCCTTCTCCCCCAAACTTTTCAGCTCCACGTTCCTTCCTACTGCTCAATCATCTGCTTTAGCCTTTATTTGAAAAGTTAAGGTGGGGAGAAAGTTCACAAGGCACCTGCAAGTGATTCACTCCTCATCTGCGACCCCTTCCAGCAAAGTAGAATTGGCATCAAAATACAAGACCAAGGCTATCCACAACACCACTCCCATAAGCTTAAGTCTCATTTTCTCCATTGATGGCTTGGGGTTCCATAAAGGTAGGACTTTTCTTTTCAAGACTCTGGCTTGAAAGGAAAAACTAGACCAATATCTAGATGTTCAAAGACATGGGCCGTCCACAGCACACCATCTCCTGATTCATAACTCAGAGCTCCTCTGGCAGAAGCATAGAGACCTAGACAGCTATCAAAGGCCTGATAAAGAAACCCCACACAGCCCTCCAGGACTCACTGGCAGTGGAAGAACAGTTCCAATCCTGAGGGAATGCTTCAATGGAAAAACAAACTGCAGCTGCAAGGGGTCCAGAAGAAGAGTCCAGCCCATTCTAGATGGCCAAGGAAGGGTCTGGGAAGGCAGAGCCCTTTCAAATGGATAAAGCAGACCTTTGCTGTCTATTCTTCTTCAGCACCTCAGAGAGACTCACCTGCCAAGCCTCACTCTACCTGAGCTCCCTTGGGTGCAACTTGGGTGTCATTCCACACCATTCTACAGGAGGTGCTGTCCCCACAGAAATGTAACAATCCCCTCATTAGGCAGCAAGAGTCAAGAGGCCTTGATGCAAAATTTCATTGTGCCTTTGTTTTTAATAGCTGAGTAGTATTCTATTGTATAAATGTACCACATTTGTTGTATCCATTCTTCAGTCAAAGGACATCTGGGTCTTTTCAGTTTCTGGCTATTACAAATATTGTTTCTATGAGCAAGTGTCCTTGCAGTATGGTAGAGCATCTTTTAGGTATATACCCAGGAGTGGTATAGTTGGGTCTTGAGATAGAATTATTTCCAATTTTCTGAGAAACTGTCAGATTGATTTCCAGAGTGGTTGTGTAAGTTTGCACTCCCACCAGCAGTAGAAGAGTTTTTCCCTTGCTCCACATCCTCACCAGCATGCGCTGTCACTTGAGTTTTTGATCTTAGCCATTCTGATGCATGTAAGGTAGAATCTCAGAGTCGTTCTGATTTGCAGTTCCATGATGACTAAGGATGTTGAACATTTCTTTCAGTGTTTCTTGGCCATTTGAGAATCCTCTGTCAAGAATTCTCTGTTTAGCTCTGTACCCCATTTCTAATTGGGTTAATTGGATTGTTAGTGTTTAATTTCTTGAGTTCTTTATATATTTTGTATATTAGCCCTCTGTCAAATGTGGGGCTGGTAAAGATCTTTTCCCATTCTGTAGACTGCTGGTTTGTCCTATGGATGGTGTCCTTTGCCTTACAGAAAATTTCAGCTTCATGAGGTCCCACTTATTAATTGTTGATCTTAGTGCCTGAGCTATTGATGTTCTGTTCATGAAGTTGTCTTCATGAACCAATGTACTAATGTGTTCAAGGCTATTCCCTCACTTTCTTTTCTATTAGATTTAATATATCCAGTTTTAAGTTGAAGTCTTTGATTTACTTGGACTTGAGTTTTGTGCAGGGTAATAAATATGCTTCTATTTACATTCTTCTATGTGCAGACATTCAGTTAGAACAGCATAATTTGTTAAAGATGCTTTCTTTTTTCCATTGTATGGTTTTAGCTTCTTTGTCAAAAAGCAGGTGTCCATAGGTATGTGGGTTTATTTCTGGGTCTTCAATTCAATTCCATTAATCCACCTGTCTGTTTTTATGTCAATACCATGCATTTTTTTATTACTATTGCTCTGTAGTACAGCTTGAAATCAGGAATGGTAATACCTCTGGAAGTTCTTTTATTGTACAGGATTGTTTTCGATATCCTGGGTAGATAACCATGCTACAATCCACAGACTCAAAGAAACTAAGGAGAGACCAAGGGAGGATGTTTGAACATCACTCAGAAGGGAAATAAAATAGATATCAGAGGTGGATGGAGGGAGGGAACTGGGTGGGAAAGGAATTGGGAAGGGGAATAAGGGTGAGGATCAGGTATGGGAAAAGTGGGGGGGGGGGGGGAGAGGGCTGGGAAAGAGAAGGGAAATCGGTAGGGGCTGAGCATCTCTAGGACAAACTGGAGACCTGGAATGCAGGAGACTCCAGGGAGGATATGGAGGTGACCCTAGAACTGCAACTCCTAGCAATGAAGAATATGGACCCTGAAGTGGCCATCTCCTGCAACCAGGCAGGACTTCCAGTGAAAGGAGGGTGACATCAACCCACCCACAAAATCTTTGACCCAAAACTTATCCTGCTTACAAGATGTCCAGGGATAAAGATGGAGCAAAGATTGAGGGAATGGCCAACCAGTGACTAATCCAACTTGAGACCCACTCGATGGGAGTGAGCCCACCCCTGACACTATTAATGATGCTCTGCTATACTGTCTTCTGAGAGACTTTGTCCAGCAACTATAGAAAACAGATGCAGAGACGCACAGCCAAACATTAAGCAGAGCTCAGGGAGTCTTGTAGAAGAGTCTAGGGAAGGGGCTCAGGCCAGAAATGCCAAAGACACACAAGACCTACAGAGCCAACTAACCTGGGTCCATGAGGGTTCACAGAGACTGAACCACCAACCAAAGAACACACATGGACTGGACCTAGGCCTCCTGCATATATGTAGCCGATGTACTACTTGGTTGTTGTGTGGGTCCCCCAACAATTAGAAAGGGTGCTGTTTCTGACTCGGACTCTGTTACCTGCCTTTGGATCCCTTTCCCCTAAGCTGGGCTGTCAGGCCCCAGTGAGAGAGGATGTGCTTAGTCCTGGTGTACTTAGTCCTGCTGAGACTAGATGTGCCAGGCCTGGTTGGTACCCAGATTGGGGGGG
>JADRCD010213991.1:0-13411 GCA_019843815.1 Montemys delectorum
TGTCTAAGGGAGACCAGCTCTCTTCAGGTGGGATTTTGGTATGAAGGGCTGTTGGACAGCCTTAGCTCTGGGGCAAAGATGGAGGCCAGAAGGCTAAACATATGGTCTTAACTTAACTCCAAATATAAGTTGCAGACTGACTGATGAGATTAAACAGGATACAACTATTCAATGTCTACAAGAAATTCATCCCATTGGTAAAGACACATAGCAACCAAAATGAAGGTTGGGATGAGATTCACTAAGCAATTGAAAAATTTATAACAGGCAGGATTACTAAACTCATATCTGACAAAATGAGCTTCAAGCAAAAATATATTCAAAGGTATAAAGAAGGTCATTATGTGTTAATGGAAGGACAGATCCATCAAGAAGATAGAACAAGTATAAATATAATACATTGGGTACTGGCATGCTCAGTTTCATAAAATAATTTCAACTGGACAAAAAACGGGTATAGCTACAACATTAAAATAAAGTATCAAGAAAACAGTATTAAAAATTTATATTTTAGTCAACATACAGGATGTCAAGAGATGGGGAAGGACACTTTTTATATTCAGCAAAAGAAAAATCTATCAGAGGATGTATCTATTCTGAACATCTTATGACACAAATGCAAGGGTGACCACATTCATAAAAGAAATATTACTAAAGATTAAATCACATATAGGACTCCACACATTAATGTTATGAGACTTCAACACCACACTCTTACCAATGGACTGGTCATTGAAACAGAAATTAACAGAGAAATAATGAAACTAACAGACTTTATGAATCAAATGGATCTAACAGATATCTACAGAACATTATACACAAACACAACATAACAAGGTATAACATAACCAAACTTATGTGATACAATGAAAGCAGTGGTAAGAGGAAAGTTGATACCATTAAGTGTCTCCATGAAGAAATTACAGATTTCTTGTACTATCAATTTAAAAGTACATCTGAAAGCTCTAGAAAAAAGAAGAAAACACACCCAAGAGGAGTAGAATGCAGGACATAATCAAACTCAAGGTTGAAATCAATCAATCAATCAATCAATCACAAAGAGAACAATTACAAAGAATCAACAAAACCAAGAGCTGATTCCTTGAGAAAATTAACAAGATAGACAAACCCTTGGCCAAATTAACTAAAAGGCAAAGAGACAATATCCAAATTAACAAAATCAGAAATGAAAATGGGACATAACAACATTGCCACTTATTCTATGAGGATAGTCACCCTGATACCTAAACCACACAAAGATCCAAATCATCATTAGGTCTCATTTCAAAAGCTCGTTCTCCACAAAATTTGAAAATCTAAATGAAATGGATGATTTTCTGAATATATTCTACTTCACAAAGTTAAATCAAGATCTGGTGAACAATCTATAACCTCTAAGAAAATAGAAACGGTCATTAAAATTCTTCCCCCACCAAAAAATAAAGCCCAGGAACCGATGGTTTTAGCACAGAATTCTACCAGGCTTTCCAAGAAGAGCTAAAACCAATATTCCTCAAACTGTCCCATGAAATGGAAGGAACATTGCCACTTATTCTATGGGGATAGTCACCCTGATACATAAACCACACAAAGACCCAACAAAGAAAGAGAACTTCAGACCAGTTTCCCTTATGAATATCGATGCAAAAATACTCAATAAAATTCTTGCAAACCAAATCCAAGAACATATCAAAAACATTATCCACAATGACCAAGTAAGCTTCATCCCAGGGATGCAGATGTGATTCAATATACAAAAATCCATCAACATAACCCATCATATAAAAAAACTGAAAGAAAAAAAAAACCACATGATCATCTCATTAGATGCTGAAAAAGCCTTTGACAAAATCCAACACTTCTTCACATTTAAAAGTCCTGGAGAGGTCAGGGATACAAGGTGCATACCTACACATAATACAGGCAAAATACAGCAGGCCAACATCAAATTAAATGGAGAGAATTTTAAAGCAATTCCACCAAAATCAAAGACAAGACAAAATTATCTACTCTCTCCATATTCTATCCATCATAGTACTTCAATTTCTAGCTAGAGCAGTAAGACAACTAAAGGAGATCAGGGCATGTAAATTGGAAAAGAAGTCAAAGTATTGCTATTTACAGATGATATGATAGTATACATAAGTGAAAAGCGTTTTAAGTTGATAATTTCCTTCTAAACATGTCCTTTGAGAATCAATCTTGTCATCCAAAAACAACTTACCACAGATGTAACTTACATAAGCCACAGAGAAACAGATGGGAAAAGACAAAAGGAGTGAGAATGATCCAGCAAATCATGTAAGCTACGTAAATGGTGAAATGAACAGCCTCCTAAGTAGGAGGGAAATAACTGCGCATTTCCACATAAGCCAAAGAGGAAAGCCAGCCATAAAGGACAAAGGACAAAGGAACAACTTGTTCAAAGATGACTTCTGAAAAACTGACCTAAGAGGAATTTTTCCCAGCCTTTATCTCTGTCCCTACATCCTTCTAACCACACAGCAGCATGGGATGCTCAGCATTGTACAATTCCAACGAAGCTGAAGCTGTGGTCCCCAAGAAAGGCTGCATCTACCAATGGACTGTAGAGCAATGATACAACCATTTCTAGGCCTGACCTTCATAGACTGGCTTTTTCTTTTCTTGTCTCTTAGAGCATCTCCTCTTAGAGCCAGCCACCATGATTGAAGAAAGTCCAGGTATGCCAGTGGAGAGCCCAAGCATCCTGATAGAGAGGTCGAGAGCCTCCAGATTCCTTGAGAATTCTTAGATAGCAGAGCTACATGACCAATGGCAACCTCCAGTTGTTAGTGGTGGAAAAACACTCTCTTGGAAGAAGAGGACCTCGGCATCGCTTGAGGTCCCAGATGGCATCCTATGGAACAGCGAGTATTCATCCCCACCAGGTCCTGCCCAAATTGCAGATTTTCCAAGCAAAATGAACAGTACTGTTTTATGTTCCTAAGTTTTAGTGTGATCTGCTGACTGGCAGAGCTCTGTGAGCCTCAAAGCATTAGAAAGAACGACTAAGGAAGCAGCTAACAAGAAACTCACATGGACTGGAAAATCTGTGCCATCTGTGCTGAGACCTACAGAGAAGTCCTATGGTCCCCGGGGTGGGGGCCGGGGGAGGGTCATTCAGAGGGTATTTACACTGGGCTTTGGTCCGTTTGCTTCCCTTCCAGTTACAGTGTGAAATCATGGGCCAACCAGAATCACATTTGTCCAGTTCATTCATGCTACCACCTTTTTAGCTTCTGTTTGTACAATCACTTGCTTCTTGGCCTCCACCCTGTCCCCTGTCCCCTACTCCTCCCAGCGAGCTTCCTCTATTGTGGCACTTCACACGTAGCAAGTGCTTGGCTGCCTCCCATACTAGACACTTACATCCGGGAAATCTTTGTGTATCTAGTTAACAGAGCTTTGGAATCCTGTAAGCTCTCAATTGGAGTTTGTGGGGAACTACAATAGGAATTGAATAACAATTCATGCTTTTAGATACAACTTCAAGTTGCCCCCAGAAGACCAATAGGTTCCTAGAAAAGAAAAAAAAGTGATTTTTCCTCTAGAACTTCTCATTAGCTTTTCTAAACAGAAACATGAGTGGAATCTCCTTAGGTCCACGTCTCGAGTTCCTTAGGTTCTTAGTTTTATGATTGTGACCAAAACATTACATTTGTTCTTAATAATATTTACATTTTAAAAGTCGAATCTGTTTCATTCCAACCTGGGATAGTAGATGAACATCAGAGAAGGAATCCAACCTCACTTTTAGTAGATAATAACTTAAAGTGTGGAAACCTTAAAACTTTAGACTATTCTTTGATTGAAGAAAATTTTATTTCTAAAACAATCGTTTTTAAAGTAGATAACTGAAATTTCAGAGATATTTTATCCCAAAGAAAAATAAATGACATCATTCTAGAATATTATGATTCTTTCAGTAAACTAGTAGAAATTTAATACATTTTTCTTTGGTTTTATGAGTGCTTCCAATTTCATATACAATAGTAATAGTAATAGCAATTATACAAGCTTTCTTTTTTCTGGTATTTTTTTTTAACTTGAATTTTAGTAATTTTACTGATCTAGGGACTTTTATATGATAGGTAGGTTCTCTACAAATTAGTTACATCTCCATTTGCCGGCCTTTTTGTTTTTCTTAAACTTCATTTTATTTTATATGTTTAATGAACAGTCTCACTGAATTGTCCAGCACACATGAATGTGCAACGTAGCCCAGGTGGGGATTATGAGTGCATGCCGCCATAGCTGGCAAGTTTAATGTCTCAGAAAATTGTGGTCATGCTTGTTTATGTTTTGTTGTTGTTTAAATACAATATTTTCTGGATTTCTCTTCACTTCCTGGCATATTTTACCACTACTTGATTTAATCAGTTGTTGATGTTTTACAATGTTTTTTACTTTATGTGTTTCATTTTCTAACATTTGTTTTTCCCACTCAAATCTAATTTTCATCAAATTTCTTATCCACATTGCTACTTCCTTATCTAGATCCTGAACTGAATGACACATGTCATTCATTTGCTTGTTTACACTGTCTTTGAAATCATTGATCATTCATGACATTAGATATCTGAGTCACTGTTGACCACACTTTGGGTGGGAGCCTGAGCAGGTTCTCCTTCCTTCTAGGGACTTCCCAGTTTGCTTTGGCAAAGCTAATGGGTGCCTTCTGAATGCACTGGAGACTGAAGCAAGGAAAACTAGTGGAGCACTGAGATCTGCTCCAGAAGCCGAGTTTCTGTGTCTTCACTCCCTGGAGCTCTGCACACCCTGCAAGGAGGGGATCACAGACATCTAGTGGTCCCCTAGATCTGGGCATCAGTTTTCAGTCAAACCATGCAGCACAGAGCCAGCTCCAGAGGCTAAGTAGCACCTTGGCCATAGCTCAAGTTGACTCAAAACACTTTCATTTTCACAGCCTGGCCCTCCTGCCACCTGAACTTACCAGCATGTCCACCTCCAGGTTTCTTCCTTTCTAAAACTGCCTTGTATGGCTTTTTCCCATCCAGTGACTATGGTTAGGCATCTCCCAACTCTACAGCTTGTTCTCAGAGCTCCAGAGCAGGTCAGTCTTGAACAAGCCCCTTTCTATACGAAATCTGACTTACCACACTTGAAGATATGGGCTTGCCGGAGTACATTTCTTCTCTAGTTTGGTCTATCATGAAGGACAGATGACAAACTGTAGACCCTCTATTTTTTATTGGTTATTTTATTTATTTACATTTCAAACGTTACCCCCCTTTCCTGTTTCCCTTCTGCAAGCCCCTTATCCCATTTCCCCTCCTTCTTGTTTCTATGAAGGTGTTCCCTGACCCACCCACCCATTCCTACCTCACTGCCCTAGCCCTGGCATTTCCCATACACTGGAGCATTGAGCCTCCACAGGACCAAGGGGTTTCCTTCCCACTGATGCCAGATAAGGCCATCCTCTGCTACATATGCAGCTAGAGTCATGAATCTCACCATGTGTACTCTTTGGTTGGTGGTTTAGTCTTTGAGAGATCTGGGGGTGGGTGGTCTGGTTGGTTGATAATGTTCTTTTTCCTATGGGGTTGCAAACCTCCTCAGCTCCTTCAATCCTTCCCCCAACTCCTCCATTGGGGACCCCCCTGCTCAATCCAATGGTTGCCTGCAAGCATCCACATCTGTATTGGTCAGGCTCTGGCAGAGCCTCTCAGGAGACAGCTATACCAGGCTCCTGTCAGGAAGCACTTGGCATCAGCAGTAGTGTTTGGGTTTGGTGGCTGCATGTGGGATGGATCCCCAGGTGGGGCAAGTCCCTGGATGGCCTTTCCTTCAGTCTCTGCTCCACTCTTTGTCCCTGCATTTCCTTTAGACAGGAGCAATTCTGGGTTAACATTTTTGAGATGGGTAGGTGGCCCCATCCATCTCATTAAGGCTTGTGAAAACTTTGGTTTATCCTGTGGCTAGGATTGTAAGCCTTCTCCCACCAAGGCCACCTGTGTTACACAGGCTGTGGCTTTGGCGTCCTCCATGGGACCAGGACTGGAGGTCTGGCTTGCTTATGTCACTGTTTAACCACGTAGTCTGCAGTTTCTCTGCACCTTTGGCTTTCTTATCATCTTTCTTACTTTCGTTGCTCATTTTTTCCTTATCTCCCTAGGATACAGCCTGTCCTTTGTTATCTAGACTCTTACTTTTTACAAAGTTATATATTTTCCTCTTATTTTACAAAGTATATAGAGTGCTTCGAGTCCTTCATCCTACTCCAGGGCTTGTTTTGTGATTGTTAGTCTTAAAACTCAGCTGCTAGGTCACTGTAGTTGACTACATTTTCTTTTTTTAATGATTTCCCGAAGCCAGGAAAAGTGTGTCACACACAGAAGATGTTCAGGAAATATTTCTCAAGTGTACTGCAGTACACCTATAATGAAGAGACTCTGTTGTGGTTGTTAGCATCTTTCCCAATTCCTTTTGATTTCCTAGTGGATTTTGTTATGGTGAAATCCCCATGTCATGCCTTGTGTGAGTTCACTTGAGGGACAGTGCTGTGTCCATCCATGCATCCATGCACTGGGATGTGCATCTCAGCAGCAGTGTTGGTGGTTTCTCGAGGATTTGTGAATTGTGATTTGTCTTCTGATAAGGAAACATTTTTACTTGGATAATTATATAGATTCTGTTCCAGAGGCAGACAAATGAGACTCTGCGGCGCCTTTGCAGCTGCTTTCTATGAATAGTTTGAGAGTATAGGACTCTACACTGCTTTTTTTTTTTTTTTTTTTTTTTTTTCCGAGACAGGGTTTCTCTGTGTAGCCCTAACTGTCCTGGAACTCACTCTGAAGACCAGGCTGGCCTCAAACTCAGAAATCCGTCTGTCTCTGCCTCCCAAGTGCTGGGATTAAAGGTGTGTGCCACCACTGCCCGGCTCTACACTGCTTTTTAAACTCTTTTTATTTTATTTGTGGCTCTTTCTGAGATCTTATGATCTCTGAATGAGTGGAATAGCACAGATATAATGAGAAGCAGGCCAAAGAACCAGACTGAGTCTTCTCTGTCTGTCTCTCTTTGTCTCTCTGTCTCTCTGTCTCTGTCTCTGTCTCTGTCTGTTTCTCTCTCCCTCTCTCCCCTTACTTATTCTCTCTCTCTCTTTCTCTCAAGAAAGAAAGTCCTCTGTAGCTCTTCCTTCCAAATCCTAAAGGCAATTACCACTAAGGATAATTGGGACACGTTGCCACAGAGTTTGCTCAGTGGTCCCAAATAAGAGACACATAAAGTATGAGAGATGTTCTAGAATCCCACTAGAATCTAACCTTTCATAATCTCAAGTGTGAGTGGAGACTTGGCAAGATCAGAACTCAGTGCCAGCAGATACAAAGATAGTAAAAACCCCATTTCCACACTTTCAGTCTGATTTGGCCTCTTTGGGAGTGTGGCTCTGGTCTGGCCTGGCAAAATATCTCCTGGTTTCTATTTACACACAGCTAAATGCTTCAGCTGTGTGGTCTGGCTCCTGCTGAACTGCAATTAGAACTGTGGACGAAACCCTGTAAGCTTGAGGCTGCACGATCAGATCTGATAAGAGCAGTTACTGATGGGTTTCACTTTTCTTCACTAAGTCCACACACAGTACTGTGGGATCTGTAATTCCCGCTCTGGTGGGTGGAGTCTTCTGCTCTGTTTACTCACTGCTCAAGTTCTTGCTGAATTTAATTTGTTATGCATGTTTGATCTCCTCTAAGGGTACTTCTGTAAAATACTCTATATCCCAAGAGTCGATCTTAGACCACATAGTCGAGAGCAGAGTGGACATTTTGTAAGACAATTGGGAAGGTTGAGTAACTCATTTAGGAAAGGTTGGTGTGAGTGTCAACCAGACAGTAGAACTCAGTGTACCTGTGATTTGATGGTGTTAAACTGTTCAATTAAAAAAACAACACACAATAAGAACCAGGATTCTTACACTTGTAAGTGGTGCCCCAGGCTTGTTGCACTAATGACATGACTTAACATGAACCACATGCCTGCGATTTGTGTTCTGCAGAGCAAGAGTTCTTCATGAAGGAGTGATTTTTGCTCTCACTTGTCCCAGTGTACCCTTGCAAGGTTTAGGGAAATTGTGGGATATTACTACTGATAGATGCAGGATGGTTGTGGGCTGTAAGAGGAACTTAGTGAGTAGAGTCCTGGGATTTTTTTTTTTTTAACATCATATAGTACACAGAACTATCCTCTTCCAGGACAGGGATTACCTTGCCTGACTCCAAATGTCACTGCCATCATGTTGAGAAATCCCAGTCCAGAGCTTATTAGGAAGTAGTCTTGACTGTTGCTCTTAATTAGTTTTTATGTTTGGTGGGAGAGGAAGTTTGAGGACATTGAAAGAAAATTTTCATTTAAATAAACATTTCTGTGTTTATTTTGAGTCAAGTGAAACTTTAGCAAAATGATGAATGATGATAATTCTACCAAAAGTGACAGCCACTGGGTTGGGGATAGATTATCTGCTCATATCTTGGAGTTGAGGCTGTGAATCATTTGAGTAAGTTAAGAGTAGATTGCTCATGTCTTGTCTTGGCTTCTAGGCTATATATCACTTATTGACTGGAGAGATCTTAGTCCAGAAAATATTCAGCTTATATAAACACATTAACATTGAGTCAGAGACTACATGGGATCTGTCTAGTGGATTCTAAATTGTTTTGATGATAATTGTACTGCATGTCTCTGTCTATAGGTGTTATGGTAGAATGAGTAAGCAGGCATGTAGGAGCTAAGCAATCTGAAAATCACTTTGTCAGTTGTTTACTTGAAGACTAAAGGACTCTTTTTTTAAATTTTTAAAATTTTTTTATGTTTTATTTTTCTAGGCATGGTTTCTCTGTATAGCCCTGGCTGTCCTGGAACTCACTCTGTAGACCAGGCTGGCCTCGAACTCAGAAATCCACTTGCCTCTGCCTCTCAAGTGCTGGGATTAAAGATGTGTGCCACCACTGATTGGCCTATACAAAGACTCTTAAATCTACACTTTCTTCATTTGCACTGGCCCTCATAAGTCTCTGTTTCACACAATGCTCTAGTTTTAGTTTTTCTTTTGGTTTAGCTATGAGATGTGTCCCACAGGCTCATGTTGGACACTTGCCCCCCAGCTGGTGGTGCTGTTATGAGAGGTTGTAGTATCTTTTGCACATGGGGCCTAGCTGGGCTATCATTAGTAATCTTGAGGGCCATAGGCCATCGGTGATTCTGCCCTGAGCCCTCTGTATTTTGGTTTGTGGAGATGTAAGCAAGCTATTCCACAGTCCCCCACCACGACAGATAGCACCACAGCCATGCTTCATGCCATGCTGGACTATCTTCCTCTGAACTGTGAGCCAAAATAAATCTTTCCTCTCTTTATTTACTTCTTATCAAGTATTTGGTCACAGCAATGAAAAAGACATTACAGCCATGCACCTCCATGTACAGCCCCTATATACTCTCTTAATGGCTAAATTTTGAACCTTTGGTTTTCTATTCAAACTCCTCAAGTCTCGCAGCACTGCTCAGCTAAAGAAACATGACTCCTGTTGTAATTTTTCTGTGCTTGTCCTAGTTCACCTTTCCAGCACATGATTTCTCTGCCTCCATGTGTCTTCTTCCCCAGCCTGAACCACCCGCCATTTCCTAGCTCTTCTCCACCCTCTTGTATAGGAATTTATCTCGTTGCTCCCTTTGCAAGGAAGCTCCTTGGAGGGCAATTACATGTCTTGATCTCTGTTGCCTTTGGTGTGATCTAGTCATCTTTAACTTGTATCTTGCTCACCCTCTATTGTGAAGTCACTAGCCACACAGAAGAAACTCCTAGCCTTGGTTTCAAACTTTGTATCCCGTAGTCAGAGTCCCATGCCACTGATGCTGTGACTAGTGTCCAGGGTAGGTAGATCTTGGCTCAAAATGCAGTTAGATGATGATCTCAAGACTTTAACTTTTCTCCCTAACCACAGAAGGGCCAGGTTCAGGTGATCTTCTGCCCTTAGTCACCTGCCAGGATGAATCCTGACCTCTGACTCCGTTGCAGTTCTGTATGTCTGCTAATCATGATTAAGGCTAATCATGTAAGGCTAACTAATCATGATAAGCACGCTATTTTAAGTGCCTAAGCATTATATCCCACATGCAGCAGTCAGGAATAGGTGCTGCTCATAGTCTCACTTCTTCATGAACGAGGAATGGAAAATACAAAGAGATGCAATCACTTCCTCAAGGTCACAAACCAGAGGGAAATGCAGAAAGCGACACAATTTTGAGTTGAACACTCGTTCTATTTCTTTCCCTAAAAGTCCCCCACGTGCTGGAGCTCTACTGTGCATCCTGGAGGATGCAACCCCGAGCTCCTTTGGTGAGAGGTGAGACGGTGACGGCCCCAGGTTCTTCAGCAGTCTGGGGCTATGCAGTGGTACAGCTAAGGTTTCCTTTGCTTTAACACAGCCTGATGCCACAAGGAAGAGGGACACATTTTAGGTTTTTAATAATTAAAATGTGTAAGCTAGCAGCAGTTTCTGCAAAAGTTTTCCATTTCTGATGGCCGGTTGTATTTGCAGATGGAAGTTCTTTTTGTGGGGTTGAAACACACTTTCCTGTGGCTAAATTCACAGTCTTTCATTAGGGTGATGGAAAGCAGGGATAATACATTTTTTTTTTTTGTGGCCAGTAATAAATTGATGACAAATTTTTGGTTTCATTTTTATTGTGTATATATCTGTATGTACATATATATGTATGTAATTGATCATTTTAACTGTTTTAAAGTATACGATTCAGTGTCATTTAATTCATCCGCAATGTGATATACCATTAGCACTATGGAACACTTGTAAAATTTTTTATCACCTCCAAAGAAAACCTGCATTCTTTATGAAGTTACTATTTTCACTTTTTCTAAGCTCTGGAAGGCATCAGTCTCTGCTGCCTGGTAGACATGTCTGCTCTGTACTGTATTCATCACTTAGTCTGTGACCTTGGCATCTGGCATCACTCCGCATGTCTCTAACACTGATCCATCTTAAGTATTTCATTCCTTCTTGTAGTTGATTAATACTTCACCATATGGAAGTGCTAACTTTTATCATTGTCTAGCTGATGACTGTCTTCTCATCCTTTTTAATGGTGGACAGTATTGCTAGGAACATTAATATGCATACTTTTGTTTCATGTTCTCTTGGGCATATTCCCAGGGCTGGATTTCCTGCGTGGCTTGGTAATTCATACTTGCTTTGTTGAGGAGCCATAAGATTGTTTTCCATAATGGATGATCCCACTTCACAATCTCACCAGTGCAGTATGAGGGCTCCAATTTGTTTTCATTTTTGCCACATTGTAATTTTTCGTTTATTTGATTATTGCTGTTCTAATGCATGGGAAATGGCATATTGCATGGTTTTTATTTGCCTTTCTCTAAGGACTAATGCCATTAAACACTTTATGATATGCTTGGTGGTGTTATAATATCTCCTTGAAGTTCTCTTGAGGGAATTATCTGAGCACTTTAAAAATCAGACTGTAATATTTTGGTGGCTGATTTGTGTGAGTTCTTTCTGCATTTTGAATCTGAGACCTTATTACATATTGATTTGTACATTTTTTTAATGTGGTGATTTTTTTAAAAACAATTTTTACATTGCCCTTTGATGAAAATGTTTTAATGTTTTTGAATGAACATATTTTCCAATGAACATACTTTTCTATTTTTGTGCTTTTTTTCTGTTCTTTTTTTATTAGATATTTTCTTTATTTACTTGTCATATAATATCTCCTTTCCCGGTTTCTCCTCTGAAAAAAAAAACCCTGTTCCCTCTCCCCTCCCCCTGCACAACAACCTACCCTCTCTTGCTTCCTGGCCCTGGCATTCCCCTACACTGGGGCATAGGACCATCACAGAACCAAGGGCCTCTCCTCCCGATGATGACCAACTTGGCCATCCTCTGCTATACATATGCTGCTGGAGCCATTAGTCCCACCATGTGTACTCTTTGGTTGGTGGTTTAGTCCCTGGGAGCTCTGAGGATACTAGGTAGTTCATATTGTTGTTCGTCCTAAGGGGCTGCAAACCCCTCAGCTCCTTGGGTCCTTTCTCTAGCTCCTTCATTGGGGACCCTATGCTCAGTTCTTTGTGCTTTTTAAGGTCATATTCTTATTATCTATTCCCAAATTCAAGTTAATGAAGATTTACTTCTGTATTGTTATCACTTTATGACTATTACATTAAACTAAAATCTGAAATATTAAAATTTAGCTCTTAACTCAGGTTTAGCTTCATTTAGAGTTGATTTTGACCATGGGGTCCAACTTCACTCTTTAGCATCTAGCCATTCCTCTGGTTCTTTCCTTGTTGACTAGTCTTGGCAAGTGCTCACTTCTGGTGTGAAGTTCTGTGTTGTTGATCTCCATCCTGTCCCTATGGCAGTATGCTGGCCCCTTTGTTTCCCAGAGTTTTGTGGGGTTGAGAGAAAATACTACTTTGGTTTTTGCTTTCTTTCACTGACTAGATCAGTCTCTCTTCAGATTCTGGTCTCTTTTTTTTTTTTTTTTTTTTTTTTTTTGCTGTGTTTTATGTGATGGGGACACAGAACTGTCAGTTCTTGTGTGTGAGAGATCTCCAGTTAAGAGGATGGATGAAAAGGCCAGAGTTCGTGATGTTACTCTTTGATATCATCCTGAGTGAGGTAACCCAATCACAAAAGATCACACATGGTATGCATTCTCTGATAAGTGGTTATTAGCCCAGAAGTTTGGAATATAGGAAGAATGACCCACAAACCACAAGAAACTTAAGAAGAAGGAAGACCAAAAGGTGGACATTTCATTCCTTCTTAAAAAGGGGAACCAAACACACACAGGAGTGGCAGAGATTAACTATGGAGCAGAGACTGAAGGAAGGACAAGCATATAGCTATCTCCTGAGAGGCTCTGACAATACCTGACTAATACAGATGTAGAGGCTCACAACCATTCATTGAACTGAGTACACTGTCCCCAATGAAGGAGTTAGAGAAAGGTTCTATGGAGCTGAAGGGTTTGCAGCCCCTTAGGACGAACAACAATTACTAACTAGTACCCTCAGAGCTCCCAGGGACCCAACCACCAATCAAGGACTATACAGGGTGGGACTGAATATTCTGGCAGCATGTGTATAGTAGAGGATTGCAAATTCGATCATCAATAGGAGTAAAGGACCTTGGCCTTGTGAAGGTTCTGTGCCCCAGTGTAGGGGAATGCCAGGGCCAATAAGTGGGAGAGGGCGGGGTGGCAGGCATGGGGAGGGGGGAGGCAAAAGGGGTTTGTTCTTGTTGTTTTTGTTTGTTTGTTTGTTTGTTTTTTGGAGGGGAACCTGGGAAAGGGAAAATGTACATGTAAATAAAGAAAATATCTAAAAAAA
>JADRCD010213992.1:5197-26181 GCA_019843815.1 Montemys delectorum
AGGAAGGAAGGAAGGAAGGAAGGAAGGAAGGAAGGAAGGAAGGAAGGAAGGAAGGAAAAGTACATAGGAATGTTATCAAATACAAGCTTCCCTATTGCCTATTGGCCAAGCTAGATTTTACAAGATTTGGAGTGGGATGGTATAGGGGAAAATCACTCATCTAGGAATTTTCCAGACTATATTCAGATTGTATCATCCTGCTGTCCTTATCAACACACCTGTTAAATCAGAGTCCACAGGCTCTATGTATGATCTGTACAACATAGTAAATCTCCCAGTACAAGACATAAATATGATCTCTTCTATCTGTTACAGTATGACAGCTGGATCTTCCTAGGATAACACACCTTTTGAGCATTCTTCCTCCACCCCACTTCTCCTCTTACAACCCTCTAAGCTCAGCAGTGAAGCTCTGCCTGCCTGCTCTACCCTTCTCTCACCCCACTCATCCATCCTCAACACTACCTCTGCAAGTAGAGCCAGCCAAGCAGACACAGAGCATAAGGTGTCTGCAGAGGATGTGAATAACCTCATCCTACTTCCTCCTGAGCCTTCCTGCTCAGCCCAGGCTAGGGCCAAGAGAACTGGCTACCTGGTCATAGAAGCCACCAGAGGAGTAGAGGAAATGCGGCAGCAAGGGACATGATTGTAAAGCAAAGAAAAAGATGATTTGTTGTCATTTATTTGGCTGGAGAAACAGTGTTGACTGAGGATTATAATTATCTTATAGGGAGTATGATGCCCAGTAAGGTTCCCTACCTCAGTCTCCAGGGCTACATCTAGGCCTTCTGATGATAAAAGAACACAAGAAATCTAATATCCCCCTCACGCAAGCCAAGTTAGCAAAGCCTATCTCTTCTGTTGGCAGACATATTGTAATCTTTGTAATGTTATCCCCAACATGAATAGAGCATTTTGCTCCATTTAAATCCCAAGACCTATCACATAAGGTAGGAGAGTGTTATGACTCCATTTTATAGTTTAGGAGAAGGAGTGACAAACCCAAGGTGAGAATTTTAGCAAACTTGAGTTTGGTCCAGTGGATCTTTGTACCTTGATGATGTCTTCCAAGTAATGGTGGTCCACTAAAGATAGAGAGATAAACATGAAGGATGCAGGCAACCCTAAGAAACTGAATGTCTGGGTATTTTTCTGTTCAGAATTAAGATAAAATAGCCATCAGCAGGAATAAGAGTAGAAACAACTGTTTCTATTTGGGTGGGAAAAAGATTATCTTGTACATTTTTGTTTCGTTTTGATGTTCTCTGGGCACATCTTTCTTTTTTTAGTAGCAGGGATTGTACACAAGGCTTCATGAACATTAGGCAAGCACTCTTAACATTGAGCTATGCCTCCAGGCTATAGGACACTTTGCAAACCACATAGTGACTCCATACCTAAAAATATAAAAGTATTACTTGGTTATTATCTGGACTTCTCAAAAACAGGCTCCAAATATAGCCAACACAGAAAACTGGAGCCTGGTACACAGGTATCATGGTAATTGCAGACCCAGTGCTTTCCATGGAAGGTGGGGTAGAAAGATACAGAATACTTCCTCGACCCCTGCCTCTATTTTGAAAAGGTACGATTTTCCTCTCTGTAGTACTTAGAATCTGGTAGTGCTCACTAGGGGTCACTGAGATGCTGGGAATGTCCTAGAATGCCATCATTTGGGGCTTTGTTTCTCTCTGCTTTTTATCATGAGGTACACACTTTTCCCTTACTAAACAACAGTCCCCCATAATGAACTTACTCACTACAACATTTAAACCAACAGAGACAATTGACCATGAGTTGGCATCTCTGTGATGGTTTGAATAGGAATGGCCCGCATAGTCGCATGTGTGTTGTGCTTACCCCATAGGGAATGGCACTATTAGGAGGTGTGGCCTTGTGGAAGTAGGGGTGGCCTTTGAAGGAAGTAAATTGCTGTTGGGACAGGCTTTGAGATCTCACGTTCAAGCTATTTCCAGTGTGGCACGAAATCTTCTCCTGCTGTCTGTGGATCAAGATGTAAAACCCTCATCTCTTTCTCTAGCTGTGTCTGCCTGCATAACACCATGTCTCCCTCCATGATGACAATGGACTAAACCTCTGAAACTGTAAGTCAATCTGCATCAAGTGTTTTCCTTTATAAGTTGTCACAATCCTGGTGACTCTTCAGAAAGATAGAAACTCAAACTAAGACAATCTCCAAAACAATGTGAGCCAAATGACTCCTCTCTACGCCAGTTCTTTGGGGGTAACTTGATATAGTTATAGAAAGTTGGCCAGCACCCTTGACAAGATATAATGTGTTTTCATCATGAGAACATGTGTGCTCCTGGGAGAATATGTCATCTCTCCTGATTCTGACCCCTTAGAGGACTCTTCTAACACTCACAATATGAGAAAGACTGCTGTCAACCTTTACTTCTCAGAGTCACTTACATCTTTTCCTCAAAAACTTTCTGTAAATGAGGATGGTAAGGAGACAGGGAAGCCATGGAGCTGGATCTACAAAGACAGCAACATAGAAACATAGCTGTAAAAATATACCTAGAATTCATCATGTCCTTTGTAGGGTTACTCACTCAGAGAGGTAGACAGAACCCAAGCAATTGCTGAGCACTGGCTTATCTCTCAGGCTTGGTTCACTTCAGAGCTGGAGTGGAAAGGGTGGGTGTGTCTGCGGCCCAAGGAGACCAAACAACCACCCAACACAAGCACTTCCTGGGACTAATGAAGCATAGAGAAGAATAACACCTCAAGCCATTAACCCCAGCCAGCCATAAAGCCTCAGGAATTGCATAGCAGAGTGACTGTTCCTGATATATTAAGGTGAAAATGTATTTTTAAAAGTCTATGGATTTTCCTTATTTCACAGGAATATCACTGCTGACCAAAGGCCTTTCCACAGACCAAATGTGAATGTACAACGTTCTTCTTTCTTGCCACCTGCCTTCTCTTGTGTCTTTGTTTCTAAACTGTGTGTGTGTGTGTGTGTGTGTGTGTGTGAGAGAGAGAGAGAGAGAGAGAGAGAGAGAGAGAGAGAGAGAGAGAGAGAGAGAGAGAGAACCAAGCCCTGAGGCAGAAATGCTCTAAAGGTGAGTTCAATGGGCAACAAGATGGGAAGAAATCTAGGAATCTCAGGGAAGACTACCAGACTACAAGAATCCCAATGAACTACTTTTAACATTAAATCCAGGAAAAAAAATACAATTATTATCTGACAAGGTGAAGTCCCTGGACCATTTTTAGACCATTACCAGTTCTGCTACATACGATCTAGTACAGTCATTGTACCTGGCAAGGCCTTTGGCAACAGAACCCAACACAGGTACTAATGGCAGAAGTAGGAATGGTCAAGAATGATGGGGCCCCAAGGGGTGAAAGAAGTAAGGAACCATGGGGCTGTAGCTGGGGTCAGGGAAACATCTGGTGGTTAGCCAAGAAACAGGAAGGGCAGGAGTGGGAAGGAACTACTAAGTCCCCAATGTCTTTACATGAGTACTTTCTCTTACAATATGCATAGCTAGGAGTAGTTAAAGAAACAGGCCAGAAGAGAAGGCACAACAGAGAGGAAAGAAATGAAGGTCAAGGGGTTTAGCAAGAAGAAAAGAAAATTTACTTTTGGCAATAACTGGACATTTGAAGTTCTTGGGGGCCCCACCAAATATTAGATTATACTTTGGTAAAATAAATACCTCCTCGATGACTCAACTTCTCTCTTAACACAGTCTCTCTTGAGATCAGAAAGTCACTGTGGGGAATAAAGAGTTAATTTTTGAACATCTCAAGGAGACTCTGGAGAAAATGGTTCTATTCTCAGTGTTAGACATTCCCATTATAAGAAATTCTGCAGATTGACAAAACTAATGGCTCCTACATCATATAACCATAATCCTCTTCAGTGTACAAAAGTCCAAAAATAAAGACCAGATGTCTTCAAATTGCTGACGCTGTTTGAGCTGGTTCCACTCGCTCACAGTGATTGCTAAACCAAGCTTCTTTCCCTGGACACAGAGTTGAGGATTTCCATCATTGTATTATTGGGTTTTTGGCCACAATTTTCTCGTTCACGTACATGGGCATCCTTCCGGCCTCCTTGAGTCTGGGATGGAGTTTTCCACTCAGAGTACCCTTCTGCAGAAGCGTTTATACCTCTCCCTGCAGCATCCTCTGGCACAGAAGTCTCATTAGCAGCCATTTAGCACAATGAGGCCTCCACTGTGACTTGCTCAGATTCTGGTTCCCCCAACAAAACTTTGTGGGAGATTCTTCCCCAGGCCCAGGAGATTCTTCTCTGCAACTATCTTGCCCCACACCCAAAACCCTGAGCTGTGCTTGAAGGCCACAACTTTGAATCCACAATCTGTGTGGCGGTTCCCCCATTTCCTCCCGAGTTACCCACTTGGGCTCTTTTCTCTATTAGGTTTCAGACAGTGTTATTGGTGCTAACATGTTGACTGGCTTATTCTTGTGTCTTCCTCCTCTGTGTTTGTCCTTCTAATTCTTTATTATTCTCTCTCTCAACTCTTGCAGATCATACACTGCTGTCAAGACATCAGGAGATTTTAGTGAAAAAATTATAATGCAGCTAACTCATATGGGGGTTCTTTGGCATAGAATTTAATTTTGGTTTTTAGTAATGTGGAGTTTTGCTTTGCTTTGGTTTAGTCTGGATTGGGTTGGGTTTTGAGACAAGATTTCACTATTTAGCTGAGGCTGGTCTGGAATTCAGGATCCCCCTACATTGGCCCTTTGAGTTCTGGAATTACAGTCATGGACCATCACTCTTAGCCTGAGTGGCTAATTCAATAAAAGGAAGAGAGCTGGGGGTGTAATTAAGTGGAGAAAGCTTTCCCTAGTGTGTGCAATGCCCTGGGTTCAACTTCCAGACCCTGGGTTCAGCTTCCAGAACCACAAAGTGTGAGTGTGTATATGAATGTGTGTGTATGAGTGTGTATGTGAATGTGTGTATAAGTGTGTGTATAAGTGTGTGTTTGTATGAGTATGTGTGTTCAATTTGACAGCATTATGATTCAGGTATGAAGATGTGTAGAGATTCAATGGATACCTTCATGAATACATCCTTAGGATATACTGATCACTTTTCCAGATCTTTGACCTTCATCATACTTGTATGTTTGCAAAATTTACTTCAAGGAGGAAAAGAGATCATTTGTTTGCAGCTGAGCCCTCTAAGCATATGCTTGATTTTGGTTCAAAAACCATAAAGAAGTGTTAGATAGCATTGGGATGCCTCATTGTGTCACACCTAGAAGATATTGTGCAGTTTTCATAAGCTAATGACGGCAGCTCAAGCTTGTATAATTCTGAATATTTTAGGAAATCCCAAACTGAAAGTTACTACAAAGACAGGAGCACTGTCTTTAAGCCAACAATTTTAGATAATAGAAAATTGCTTTCAAAGAACTTGTTTGCTTTCAAAACTAAAATGGATATTGTTTCATGTTTGACCCCAGAGGCAAAAGTGCCAACTTCACAGTGCCTTACTTTCAAGGGGTGATTTATAGATGGGATAGAGCTTCACTCTCCTTCCAACAGAGAGGTCAGTAGAAGAACACGGCATCTTCATATAAAGTTCAGGAAATTTGGATCTCATGTTCTTCTGAGGCACTACGCATACAATTTACCCATACACATCACACTAATGGTGTCTAAACAGCTCATATTCCTGATGCTTAGATCTGCAAGATCACTTTTCAAAGTTTAAATTTCTCAGTTGTAATTTTTAGGTTGATTATACTCTTCACCTCCTAGTTTGCTGTCATCTCCTTTCTTGAAGGAGCTTTCTCTTAGTGTACTGCTTTACCACCATGCAACCATTGTGCATAGTGTTGGGTTCTCTTTTGACCTGATTCTACTTTTCATTTCCCTTAGCCCCTCTATCTTTATACTCCTCCCTTCTATCTAAATTCTCTACATTAATGTGTCTGATATATTAGTAAGATATATATATGTGTCTGTGTATACATGGTTATCATTAAAAATAGTAGTATGATGTATGCTCATGCTTTTGATGCACTTAAGCAATGCTATGTTGGCTGTTTCATTATGAACTTCCTTTTTTACTTCCCTCTCTTTTCTCTTTCTTTCTACATGATCATGCCTCCAACCATCTGCCTCCATGAACAATGATCCAGAGGAAAACCATGCATTTGTCCCTTCTGATCTCCTCTGGGGTATATCCTTGTGCCTGGGGTTCTCAAGCTATACATGAGGCCTACTATAGACATCTCTTTAGGTAGCTGTTGCTAGATCTGGAATGGGCTCACTGTGGTGTGGTTCACCAGTTGTCTCCAAGTGTTCTAGTACCTCTAGCTCTTATCACCATGTCTTAGAGTAATGGGGATAAAACCTAGGATATTGTACATGCTAAGAGACCATGAATTAAGTCCTCATCCCTTCTCTCACTATTTATAACTTTTCCCATTCTAATGAGTACAAATTATATTCCATTGTTATTTCCATTTGATTCCTTAGTTTGAGTATTCTTTAACAATAGCTTTTATGTTTAGGTCTTTTTGGGTGTTATTAGTTTCTTTTAAGAATGTAATATTTTTTTTATGTATTATACTCTGATTTTCCTAAGCAATGTTAAAATAATCCTTTGAAATATGTTATGACACCACACTACCTTATAGGAGATCTACAGATAAACATGGATCTACTCTTTGCTTTTAATTCTTTTACATCATTACATAGAATTGTTTTCTTATTCTTCTCATGTTACATAATCTTCTTTATTCATGGTTACAATTTTCTATCTGAAAGAGTGACTCTCCCTGGCCCATGGTCCTGTCAAGATTTGATGACTCAGTATAGAGAAATGCTAGGGCAGTGAGGCAGGAGTGGGTGGTGGGTGGAGGAACACCCTCATAGAAGCAGGGTAAGAGGGGATGGGATAGGGGGTTTCAGAGGGAAAACCTGGAAAGAGGATAACATTTAAAATTTAAATAAATAAAATTAAGAAAAACAAAGAGTGACTCTCCCTGAAAATTACCTTTTTTTCTTTTCTTTTTTCCAGATTTGACATAGTAGTTCATGGGCTTTTTCCGCCCCCCCAATCCTTATCTATTATAGAATTACCTCTGGGTCACTTCTACAGTTCTATTACAGTTCTGTGTTCTTGAAAGAACACATAAAATTTTTAAAAACTTTTTATTGATTCTTCATGAGTTTCACATCGTGCTCCCCAGTCTCACTCATCTCCCCATCCCCTTAAATCTGCCCTTTGCCCTTGCATCCTCTGTTAAAATAAAAGATACACAAATAACAATTACAAAAACAGACAGACAAACAAAAATCAAACAAGAATAACAAAGCATATTAAAGATCTTATTACGGAAGTTGTATCGTGTCACAGTGTGTCCCACAGTGTATCCCTCAGTCCACACATCTTCACTCGCAAATGTTCATTGCAATGAGTTACTGGTCTGGATTGAGGTCTCTGGCTTCTATGACATCATCAGTGTTGGATCCTCACCAGGATGCCCGGTTATCCTGTGGTCTCCCTGCATCATGGAGATCCTGATGCTATGGAACAGCAGGACTGGCCCTTTCACACATCCCAACCATTTGCAGATTATATAGATTTGGCAGAGAGCCTCCTTGGAGCCCTGGATCTGGGCCTGGGTATCAGCAAAGATAGTGTAGGCCTTCAGCTCTCCCTTCTCCACACCACCAGGTTTAGATCTCCAGGACTGTTCTGGTTAGGACAAACAATGTTACCATCATCAGATATCCTGCTCTCATGTCCTTGGGGTGGCTCACCCACACTCAAGGCTCCAGAGCCAGATCCTCTTTGTTGCCCAGTCTCCCAAGTGCTGCAACCTGAGAGGGCCTGGGCCAGATCTCTAGAGCTCTCACCCTTAGGACTGGCTCATCTGTAATGCCTCCACCAGGGCCTGTACCCCTTCCACCAGGGCCAGCTCTACTGTGCTGCCCAGACAAGGTGTAGAGCTGCGGCCATCAAGGAACAGGGCCAGATCACTTGCTCTCATGCTCCCAGGGCCAGCTCTCCTGACTGCTTCAGGTAATAAGGGGTAAACAGAAGGGTATCACCCCTGTACCCGTGCCATTTCACAGCAGACCAGTGGTGGGGTCAGCTCTCTTGTACTCTTGCCCTTGGGGCTAGATTAGTTGTACCCCCATCATCGGCTTCAGCCTGGCTGTGTGGTCCAGGTGAAGTGCAGGGGCTGATCTCTTTAATGCTATATAGCTGGAGATGGGCAGGGACCTCACCATGGACCCATGTGGCAGGGCTGTCCACTCACAATGGATCACTTCTCTTCACCCTGGAGTCTCACGTTCCATCTCTCTTCATAATGCTCAGGCTGTTCCACTTCTCTTTCTCTCCCATCTGACCACCACATACTTGTACCTTGTGATGACTCCAGACAGAGGATGGCCACCTAGCTGGCAGGTTCCCGGTGACATCTTACATCTGTCCTGAATGGCAGCAAGTCATTGTCTATGGCTCCTAGGTCTGTGGGTGGCATGACACTCCACAAATCTGTCTTCTTCCTTCTGCACTGTGCTACCTGGACTTGACTTGATTTGATTTGATTTTTATGATTCCGAGGCATAAAACAGCTTTGGCCACTGTCTTATTGTTGTGAAGACACACCATGACAAAGGTAACTTAAAAAGGAAAACAATTAATTAGGGCTCAGGTACAGTTTCTAAGGTTCAGTCTATGATCACGATGGTGGAAAGCATAGCAGCATCCAGGTAAACACACGGTGCTGGAGAAGAAAAGTTTCATATCTTGATGCAAAGACATCCAGGAAGATGCAGAGCCTAATCAAAGGAGGTCCCAAAGCCCACCTACAGAGTGACACACATTCTCCAACAAGGCCATACCTTTTCCAATAAAACAATACCTCCTAGTAGTGCCACTCCCTATGGCCAAGCACATGAATCTATGGGGTTGAATCTATTCAAACCACCACAATCTCCAAGCCAGGCATCAAGCTAGGATGAACATAAACAAAGGACTGACATCTTCTCTAGCCCTGACTACCTAGCTGGGTAGTGGTGGCACATGCAAGGTGCACAATAATTTTTTGTTGAGAGGAGTGATTTGAAACATCACAACAATATTTCCTTGTAAAACCTTGAGTTCATTTGGGTACTGCTTTGTATTAAATCAAGTAGCCATTCTTGCATGTGTGTGTGTGTGTGTGTGTGTGTGTGTGTGTGTGTGTGTGTGCTTCCTCTCTATCTTACAGATATGTCTGTTTTCCTCCTAAACACAACCACTGTCTATAGAAGTTTCACTTTAGTTTGGATGTGGTACGAAGGACTCGCTTTTCAGATAGGCCTCTCTGAAAGAGACCTGGAAATGAGGGTTCTTACATAAGCGACTTATTAAAGAAGTATTCTCAAGAGAAAATTGTAAGGAAATGAGGTAAGCAAAACTGGGAATCAGGAATATTCAAGGGTGGGATCGGAAAAAATCTAGCCTAGACCTGACTCCTCTGAGAGATCGGGAGCATGAGTTACAGGCTCAGAATGTCCCTCTTCGAGACCCAGGAACCTAGCTTTCAACTTCCAAGTCACCCATTGACACAGTGAAGGATAGACAAAGCGCTGTGAGTGAACAAGAGACAGTCCCTTGGAGGAGGTGACAATGATGTGAGTCACTAGATACACGCAGACCATAAAAGTCCACGTGGGACAAGAAGTTATGAAGTACATTGTTAAACCTCCTAACATACTATATAAAACACATGCTTATTAATCTACAAGTGTGTTCTTTATTCTGTTGAAAAGAACTATACATTATTTTATCTTTCATATGCCATATGACATTTTACATTTTTATCTTCTTTATTCTTCTTAATATAAATATTATAATTTAAAAAAAAGTTCACGTGGGAACCTAAGATCCCAAGCTTGGTCAGTGTCCACTATAACTGTAAGAACCAACCCTCAGGTATGAGCCAGATTTGGACAGAGTGGACTGGCATTGTTGTTGTAGCACCTTTAAACCTTAATCCCACTGAAACCAAATCTATGATATAATCACATCATAAGGCTCTGTGCCAAGCATTTAAAAGAAGGGACTCTCCCATAGCAATCTATTCAGTGTCTCAGCCAACTTCCGATTTATGGGTCATAGCAGAATCTATGTTTCTCACTGTTAGTTTATCACGTAAAGTATGTTTGTTCTTTCAGTGGAGAAACTAAGCACTTAGACCAGTGTCCACTGATAGAAAGGGAAATGTTTACCTCACAACCACCAGTGCCTCTAACATTATAAATATCCAATAAATACGTAGTTTGTAGATGAAGAAATAATTACCACACAAAGGCCAATTTTATTTAGCAGATGATAAATATTTATAAGTTGACTACAGGCAAATCTAACTCCCACTCCAAGATATTTAGAAGTAGAAATGATATAACGTATCATTTACCCCATAGTGGTCCAATAAGATGTTTGCCATATTGGAAGAATTCCTTGCTTAGTGAGGTATGGATAAGATAACCCAAAACGCATTTAGTTTAATTCTCTTTTCAAGAAAATTGAAGTGAATTTGCTATAACTCACCAGAAAGCATCTTCTTTTTTTAATATAATATTTTCTATCTATCCTTTCATATTTTCATTTGTGTGTACATGGTAGTTTGAATAAAAATTCCCCCCTAGGCTCCTATATTTAATGCTTAGTCATTAGAGATAACTTGAGAAGGATTGGAATATTAGGAGGTGTGGCCTTGTTGCAAGAAGTGTGTCACTGAGGTGGGCTTTGAGATTACCAGACCCAATCTCTCTCTCTCTCTCTCTCTCTCTCTCTCTCTCTCTCTCTCTGTCTCTTCCCTCTCTCTCTCCCCCCTCCCCTCCCTAAACCAGGATGTAGCTCATAGTTACTGCTCTAGCACCATGCTTGCCCACCATAATTACTGTCGTGATGATAATGGACTGACCCTCTGAAGCTGTAAGCAAGCCCCCAGCTAATAAGAGTCGCCTTGGCCATGGTGTCTCTTCACAGCAATACAACAGTGACTAATAACACACAGAATATATTTTGATCATAGTCATCCCTTCTTCAACTTCTCCCTCAACCCAATTCCTGTCTCAACTTTATGATCTTTTTCTCTTTAATTTAAAAAAGAAATTCTGTATAGGCGTGTATGTGCGAATGTGGGGATGCACAGGACACGACACATATATGATCAGAGGACAACTTTCTGAAGTGAGCTCAGGACTTGAATGCAAGTCATCAGGCATGTGCAGGAAGCATCTTTAGCCACTGAGTAGCATTTCTCTAGCCCAGATTTCTGAGTTTAGCCTGGTCTACAGAGTGAGTTCCAGGACAGCCAGGGCTACACAGAGAAACCCTGTCTCGGAAAAAACAAAAAACAAAAACAAAACAAAAAAAGTATTTTCAATAAAGAGAACAAACATCTAATTTCACCAAGGATGAAGATGGAGAAAATACTTGGAGATGAAATTCAGCCAAAACTCCTCTTGTTGCAAAGCAAAGATCCTTCTCATCTCATTCCATGCCTCTACTTGAGAGGCAACATGGGCGGTGGTGGCGCACGCCTTTAATCCCAGCACTTGGGAGGCAGAGGCAGGTGGATTTCTGAGTTCGAGGCCAGCCTGGTCTACAAAGTGAGTTCCAGGACAGCCAAGGCTATACAGAGAAACCCTGTCTCTCGGAAAAACCAAAAAGAAAAAAGAAAAAAAGAAAAAAAAAAGGAGAGGCAAAGTAAAGCAGATACCTTCCTGCTCCTCTTTCTCATTGGACCACAAGAGCACACCTCGAGTCTTCAGACCATGCAGGAACAAATGTGTACTGCCCAGTTGAGGAGCGGCACTATAACTAACTAATGAGAATGGTTCAAATTTTAGCTTTAGCTTTTGTACCACTTGAATTTTCTATTTGAATTGTGCAGATAGGTTTACTGTGAGCTAGCCAACAACTTCGATAAGTAATAGCAATACCTCTCTTTCCTAGGTAACATTTCCTAGGTCGGAGTTTGAAAATTATGAAATAATGAAATTAAAGTGTCCAGTCTTTCATTATTTTTCCTCTTTACCAATTTATAATGCATACAGACAAAGTGTCTGACTATAGAGCTTAATGAGTTTTTACAAACTAAATAAGCAAACCGAAAGTGTCTATTTGCCACAGCAGGAGGCTTCCTGGTGTTTTTGTCTAATAACTGCACACATACACACCCCAAGAGTAAAACTCTCCTAACCTCTAACATCATAGATTAGTTTAGCCTTGTTTTGTCCTTTAAATGAATGGACTCACACTGTGTGAATTCCTTTGTGCTTGGCTTCATTTGCGCAACATTATTTGTTGAGCTTCATCCATGTCATTGCATTTGGTCGTAAATCATTTGTTCTAATTGCCGTATATTATTCCATTGTGTAAAAATGCCATGATTTATTTATCCTTTCTACTGTCGATGAGCATTGGTGTTGTTTCCAGGATTTGGCTATTATGAAAAATATTACTATAAACATTTTTGTACCCATATTGGTATGTTCCTTTGAGGTATGCGTCTAGCAGTTCAAATTTTGGATCATCGTGTGAGCCTAGAGTCCATTGCAATAGATAACAACAAACACTTCAGGGCTTTCACATCTGATCCCCATCCCTTGCCCTTTTTGCTTGTGATTTTTTGCCTCGAACCTTGGCCATCTTAACAAGAAGCTTGTATTGGACTACCTACTTTCAGTCACTCTTATGGCAGCAGGGCACTGAATCATGGTAATTCTGTGGAATTCCCAGATGTACTTTAATTCCTGTGAGTGCTTTGAATATACTATCTTCATTCCAGAGAAGACCTTAAGAACCCAAATGTGGGACAATTCCATTCTGTGGATGATGCAGGGTCCTAGGATAGACATTTGATAGCACTTGAAAACAGTTTTTGGTTTTGGTAGGAGTTGGTTTCCACAGAGTCAAAGGCAACTACGAAGAGGTCTTTGCATGAAACAGAGATTGGATGACCCCTCTCCCACTGTCTACATGCACCACAGTACAAGTCCCACGAGGCCCATTAGAATGGAGATCGGCTGTTATTCCCTCCATCCCACTGCATAGCCTTCTTGACAGTCTCTGAGTAGAGTGTAAATCACAGCTCTGTGGGTCTCTAAAAATCTATCTTTTGTTGCTAATCTCTCTGTTCTGAGGTGATGAGAGGGGGATGGAGAAATCTGCCACACTTTGTGAGTCCACAAACAAGTTCCAGGCAATAGTGTCTGCGCTTGCCAAAGTTGAGGTTCAGTTTTTAACAAGCTCACTTGGATGAAAGCTTCTTTCTGTACTTGACTGGTTAGCTCCTTGAAGTTACTGTTAGATACCTCAGGGTGGAGTCCCCAAACCTCAGCATTCTTATAAAGGGCTCACAGACACAGGAAGAGGGGCATCCTGACTGCCCATAGCCTCAGAACAGTGCTACTGAAATGAGCATTCGTGCACTGACCTTTAATGGGAAGCTTTCCATAGACATATAAACAAGATCTTTTTGACAAGAGAAGTTTCTTTCAGTGACGCAGGAAGTCTTGGGCTTAAGTCAAACCCCTCCCAAAACTATGACATTACGTTTTGATTGCTTTTCTAACGAACATGGAATTAAGAGAAAGGAGAGAATAACCCCTTGACCTATCAAAACTGCCACTTCTGAAGACACCATCATTTCCTTTACATTAGTCTGATAAACATACACTTACAAGATTTCCATTCTTAGGCCGTGTTTACAGTTTTCCTACGATCTATCAGATTGGTGTGTTTGTGAGCCATTTTCTGAAAGGAATGTTATTTTCACACAGAAGGAAAACTAGCAAATTAAAAACAAAACAAACAAAAAATAACAACAAAACGTTTTACAAAACAATAATACCAAATCAAGCTCTCTAGAAATATGTTAGACCTAATACTTGCTATTCTTTATTCTTCACCATAGTAGCATTTTATTATACTTATTATTCTGTTATTTATTAAAACATAAGTAATGCAGTTAGCATCTTGCTTCTGTCCCCGTGCCTTCCAAAAGGAATTTAAATTTCTTGCCTTCCCTGTTGTTAACCAGAGTGATAACCAGACAGCCTGGCCAAACTTTTACCTACCCCAAAGTCTGTTTATCTTTAATAATAGAATGTTTGTAGTTCACAGAGCTTAGTGACGACATCAGAGAAAACCCTTCAGATCCAAGATAGCTACCTAAATGACCTCAAATAAACCTCATTTCTCATTATAATATCACTTAGTGCTAAGTGATACACACCTCAGTGTCATGACAGTTGATAATTGCCATGACATGACCAGAAAGAACTATAAAGAAACAAAAAAGAGTCCTCATTATATTTCTTTCAAAATCTTCAACTATGCCTAGAAAACATATGACTATTTTTCCAGTACATCCTCACGTTCTGGCCCCTTCATTCATTTCTCCTATCTGTTACATATCCACCCCAATAGGTGGCCAAGTTGATTAGTTGATTTTCAAGCCTAGACTGTCTACTTTTCTCTGGACAGTCAATGACCTTACCAATTAACTTCTCACTTTGTCCTTACTTCCTGGCTTTTTGACATCAACAATGAATGAGGAAAGATCCCTTTCCTGGGGTTTCTTCCCTATGGTAGAATGATAAACGGGAGAGAAGGGAGTTTATTTTTCTCAGACTCTTCCATTCACTCCCAAGAACATTTTCTTTCCTGCTGCAATTGCCTCTCCTAAATAATTTTTCTACTTGAAGCAAGTACATTTTCTTTGTGACTTGTCTGTCTCTTCTCATATCTTGTTTGAAGATCAAATAGTCTGTTGTCTGTCACCTTCCTATTTCTACATACTTCCTGTTCATGAATCATCCTCCAGAATGTTGGTCCCGAGTCTCCTCCTGCTCCTTTGGAGAACAAAGACTAGACTTGTTACCCACCATCATGCAGGGTATACAAATTCTCCTTAAAACTCAAATATGGTAGAAATATGCTGTATATACCAAGAAAAATCTGGAAAGAATCATTATAATTCTACGGCACAGCCTTCCTCCAAGGTTCTCTCAGCCTGATTTCTTTGTTCAAACTTAAAGCACCAGGGCCGTTTACTGTTTACATGTTGAAATGAATAATGACAAAGGCAGGTGAAGTAAGTAGACCAACCAGCCACCAGGAAAGTGAAAGCTCATGTCACCAACCCTCCTAAATTGAACTCATTTTCAACCAAAATTCTGTAATGCAATATAGGCACATTCCACGGATATTTCGTATTGCCACAAAATATGTTAGTATACCCTGCAACGTATGTTTTACAAAGACATTCAAAAAATGTTCATTCTTAAAACCTCACAATAATGCTGAAAGGAGATAGGGCAGAAATAGCAGGGCTGTTACAATATGGAGGAGAGGAGGCCGATCCTTATGCAGACCATGCTAGGCTTCTGGGTCTTAGTTTGTATTTGTCCATGCTTTTAAAAGGGGGAATTAATAAATAAATAGATACAAGTGTGTTTATTAAATAAGCATGTCATAACACCTGAAATTGTATCATTAGATATATATTTCTTCAAGTTAAGTATTATATTTCTAGATATAAAATGTAAAACTGTGAATTAACCATAGCATAAATAGCAGAAGTCATCTTTTATGGCAGGCAGAGAAACTAGATTCAGAAGTAAGTTGCCAACATGCCCAGGATCAGAGGTGAGGAGGACACAACATCTGCCCCAATACTGGGTGTAACTGGGACCAGCGGGACCAGGCACACAGGAACTCTGCCAGCCCAGTGACTCAGGTTCCTGCCTGTCCCACAACACCCAGAGGAAGCTCCACTCCCAGGCACTCTAACAAGCCCAGGGTTACGGGATCACAGAGACAGCTTGACTCTGAGGAGTTCTAACACAACCAGGATTACAGGAAGGACAGGCTCCAGTCAGATTTAGCAAGGACAGAAGCACTAAAGATAACCAGATGATACGAGGCAAGCATAAGAACATAAGCAACAAAAACCAAGGTTCCTTGGCATCATCAGAACCCAATACTCGCAACATAGCAAGTCCTGGACACACTATTATACCAGAAAAGCAAAATTCAGATATAAAATCACTTCCCATGGTGATGATACAGGACTTTAAGAAAGATATTAATAGCACCCTCAAAGAAATACAGGAGAACACAGGTAAACAGCTAGAAGCCCTTCAAGAGGAAACACAAAAGTCCCTTAAAGAACTACAGGAAAACACAATCAAACAGGTGAAGGAAATGAGAAAAACCATCCAGAATCTAAAAATGGAAATAGAAACAATAAAAAAATCAGAAAGAGAGACAACCCTGCAGATAGAAAACCTAGGAAAGAAATCAGGAGTCATAGATGCAAGTATTACCAACAGAATACAAGAGATAGAAGAGAGAATCTCAGGGGCAGAAGACACCAGAGAAAACATTGACACAACAGTCAAAGAAAATGCAAAAAACAAAAAGCTCCTAACCCAAAACATTCAGGAAATCCAGGATGCAATGAGAAGACCAAACCTAAGGATAATAGGTATAGAAGAGAGTGAAGTCTCCCAATGTAATGGGCCAGTAAATATCTTTAACAAAATTGTAGAAGAAAACTTCCCTAACTTAAAGAAAGAGATGCCCATGAACATACAAGAAGCCTACAAAACTCCAAATAGACTAGACCAGAAAAGAAATTCCTCCCAACACATAATAATCAAAACATCAAATGCACTAAAGAAAGATTTTTAAAAGTAGTAAGGGAAAAAAGGCAAGTAACATATAAAAGCAGGCCTATCAGAATTACTACAGACTTCTCACCAGAGACTATGAAAGCTAGAAGATCCTGGACAGATGTCATACAGACCCTACAAGAACACAAATGCCAGCCCAGGCTACTATACCCAACAAAACTCTCAATTACCATAGATGAAGAAAACAAGATATTCCATGTCAAAACCAAATTCACACAATATCTTTCCACAAATCCAGCTCTACAAAGGATAATAGATGAAAAACATCAACATAAGAAACAAAACTACACCCTAGAAGAAGTAAGAAAGTAATCTTTCAACAAATCCACACAAGCCTAATTTTACCTCTTACAACAAAAACAACAGGAAGTAACAATTACTTTTTCTTAATATCTTAATATGAAAATTAACATTACCAACATATTCTAATCAATTGAAGTCCAAAAACATGAAGAATTAGAAATTTGCTGATTGTCATCCAATGATCTCTCTAATTTGGTAATTGGAAAAATAGGTCCAATGTTATATAATCCATATATACTTTCAGCTTGTTTGTTTGTGATAGTTGCTGTGTACAACATAATGGTCTTGAGATCTTGCTTCTCCTATCTCAGCCTCTCTATTAGTATTATTGTTTATTTCCTGTTTTTGCAGTATACTATGGTTTTTAGAACAGCTTACATATTTTAAAAGTATTTATATACCCAAAAGTAATGTAGACAATTAAATTGGGAGGGGCTTGTAAGAGAACAACAAAGTATGAGATTGAACGCTTTGCTTGAAGTTTGTAACTCTTGTATCAAGTTACCACAGTAAGAGCCAAGATCTTACGCTCTACTAAATACAAAACAAACAAACAAAAACACTTTATATATTTATGTTCATTTAAGAAAATATTAGTAGTGATGTATTATTTTGAAATATACAGTTAATAATGTTTGGAGTTATTTAAAATTTATATTGAGAAAAACGTTTGTATTTTCAGTATTGCCATAGACATGCATCTACATAAGACTGTTAAATTGATTTTTGTTTTATATCAAACAACTTTTATAATACTCACTTTTATTGTTATATTTTATAAAATTTAAAAAATATGATAAAAAAGATATGATAGGTATTCAAAGGGGGGTCTCTGGGAGGAGTTGGGGTACAAAAGGAAAACAAGAATGTGATTTAATTCTATTTACTTAAGATATGTTTTAAAATGTTAACAAATTCAGATAAATTGAAATCATGTAACTATCTTCATCACATTGCAATAAAACTTAAAAAAAAATAAAATCTCTTAAAAAAAAAAAAAAGAAGTAAGTTGCCTAAGGTCCCAAATCAGATGATTGTTGAAATACTAGGGAAAACAATATCCTTAAAGAATAAAGTATATGTCTTGTCCTTGTGACTTGCTAGTATGTGATCTTGAACAAATTACCTTGCACAATAGCTTCTTCATCTGTACAGGAGAACACTATCCAAGTTATATAAAGGGTTGAAACAGTAAAGCTGGTGTGCCCTGGAAACTATGAAAAGGATAGTTATACTGTTAAGGTTATTTTAATATTTCTATTCTTCAGGCAGGAGATTATGAAAAAGTTGAGAGTCTTGAAGGAAGAAAAGGGAAAACACTGAAAACTCAATGAAATACAGCCTAGTTCCTGCTGTGGTACTTTGAATGAGAATGGTTCCCCATAGGTTCATGTATTTGAATGCTTAGTGCCCAGCTGATCGAAGTTTTTGGAAAATATTACGACCTGGGACTTTGTTGGAAGAGTCCTGTCACTGGGACCTGACTTCTTCATTCAAATGAGCTCTCTGCTTTGTGCTGATGGAGTAGGATGTGAGCTCTCAGCTTCTGCCTGCCTGCTGCCATCATCATTGCCATTAGGGTCATGGACTCAAGCTCTCAAACAGTATTCCCTCAGTAAGCTCCCTTCCATAAACCTCATTGGCCATGGTGTCTTATCACAGCAACAGAGAAGTAGCTTAGACACTCACCAACACAAAATAAACTTTTTCAAAGACGCAGAATTCATGAGTAAATTTGAGAAGCCAAAGGAATGTTTGGTCAGTTGTTGGGTGAAAGCTGGGTCAGGATCCAAACTCTTTTGTGCATATTCACAGCCAATTCCCCTGCCCATCCTCTTGGATATCCCATACTGTCAAATCAATCTTCACGTTCCTTTATTCAGGCTTTCTTTATAGAACGAAATGAGAAAACAAACATAAACCAAAAACAGAGTAGGATCCTCCTTCACTTCATTGTCACCTAAATGGGTCCTGTTTCCAGCTTCCTAAAATTCTGCCAAAAACAAACACAAAAACAAACAAACAACATGCATTGTGCATTTGTAAGCAAAAGGAACTACGAAGAAAGGAGAAGTGGGAGTTGGATAATTCAGGTCATGGAGACAATAGGTTCTTTCAAGAAAGAAATTTTTTTTTAAAAGCCATATTTAAGAGTCTGTACAATGACATAAAACTAGAGTCCCTTTCTTTAAACATAAACAGATGTATAATGTCCACCAGCCTGCCAATGCAATAATAAAGCTCAAGTACCTAAAGGCAGAATGTGGCTGGATGTTCTTGAGAAATTATTATTTTAAAAAACCCTATTGTTCAAAGAGCTATAGTAAAGATAATCAAATTCATTCTTTCAATTAACAAACATGTACTTAATGTCTCCTCAGAGCCCAGAGACTGAAGGGAGTGTTCACTGCCAGGGTATTGACTGAAGTAGAAGACCTGAGCACTAGGCAATCTCATTGGCTAGCAGAAGACAACAAGATAACAAAACATGTAATAATATTATGATGAGGGGGAAGAGAGAGGGAGGGAGGAACTGATAAGGAGAAAATAGGTAATAAAAATATAACTTTAAAACAAGGCCTAAATTTACCTGAGGAATTCTAGACTGGTTTTAGTGTATGATAGAAGATAAATAATTATAATAGTGACATTAGTGATGGTCATTATTATTATTTATGAGATGCTGTATGGATATGAACAATCTAGACCCAGTACATCAAAATAATCACTTCTGAAGTTGCATGCTTCTTCTGTGGAGGGAGAAATCAGAAACAGGCCAAAAACACTTTGGAAAGTGAGTTTTCTGTCTTTTTTTTTAATTAGATATTTTCTTTATTTATGTCTTCTTTCCCAGGTTTCCCTCCAAAAAAGAAAAAAAGAAAAGAAAAGAAAAGAAAAAAACAAAAACTAAAACAACCCCCTGTTCCTTCCCCTCTCCCCCTGCTCACCACCCTCCTACTTACTGGCCCTGGCATTCCCCTACACTGGGGCATCAGAGCTCCCAGTGACTAAACAATCAACCAAAGGAAAGTGAGTTTTCATTCATAGTAAGGTCACTGTATAAAACAGGACCTCCAACAAAGTGCAAGAGAGTCAAATTATACCTTGCCAATAATTTAACTGTCATGGGATTGTGATGTTTTTAGAGAGACATTTAAAATGTGAGACTGTTAGAACTAGAGGAGACAAGGGCAGACATGTAGTTGATCACCCCACTCCTTTCTGAAACATCCCTCTATGTGCCCCTGTGTACTCTATTGGTTAGCAACTTGAAGGTCAGAGCTATGTTCCCTGACTTTATACAAGTCGACCTTAAATCAGCAGTTCTCAACCTGTGGGTCACAGCTACTTTGGAGGACACAGATCATATATCCCACATATGAGATATTTATATTACAAATCATAACAGTAGCAAAATTACAGTTATGAAGTAACAATGAAATAATTTTATGGTTGGGGTCACCACAACACGTGGAACTGTATTAAAGGGTCACAGCATTAGGAAGGTTGAGAACCACTGCCTTAGAGTATTCCAAACGCGAATCATGAGCTTAATAATGTTTGCTGGGAGAAGAAACTAAGCAACTAGTCATCCATTTATTTATTGTAACGATAGAATTTGAGCCCATGGATTTTGCAGCAGGTCTTTGACCCTCAGTCTATTCTGTTCACAATCTATGCTAGTGTGTACCAGCAATCAGTCTTCAACCAACAGAGGGAGGACAAAGAATGTTTTGAATACACATTGCTGTCTCACAGCTTCCCTTGGGTACAGCAACTTCATATGCATGCCAAAAATCAGAACTCAGAAAGTGGACACATCATTTTTAGACAACTTTAGATGTTGATCATTGAAATCTTCACTATTGCCTTTGACACTGTCCCAAGATTTTTTTTAAGTTCTCTCTCTTCCCCACCTCTCTCCCTCTTTTCCTCTCTCCCCCTCTCTCCCC
>JADRCD010213992.1:26281-44370 GCA_019843815.1 Montemys delectorum
GTGTGTGTGTGTGTGTGTGTGTGTGTGTGTGTGTGTGTGTGTGTACGTGTTTTCTCCTATGTACAGGTGCAAGTTCACATGTGTACTTATAGAGACCAGAGGCCAACCTTAGATGTCATTTCTCATGAACCATATACTTGTTTCGTTTTTGTGGGTTTTGTTTCGTTTGGTGATGATGGTGATTTTTTCTTGTTGTTTTGTTTTATTTGGTTGGTTGGTTGGTTGCTTTGATTTGGTTTGGTATTGTTGTTGTTTTGTATTTTTGTGTTTTGTTTTTTGAGACAAGGTCTTTCAGTGGCCTGAACCTTGTTGATTCTGTTAATTAGTGGGCCACTGAGGCCCAGACATCTACCTGTCTTGGTTCCTCTCCACCACTGCAAACATTCTCACCAGGGGATTTTAAAGATAGAAAATTAGTCCAGTTTTCTTATGCAGGTTATGGGAATCAAACTCAGGTCACAAGCATTTTACTGACTGTGCCATTTCCCTAGCCCCAGATTCTATAAATGTTCAAGGCAACTGAATATCTTCTAGAAAAGATGAAGGCAGATCATTGGCCTGTGTTCTCACCACTTTCCACTGTAAATCATTGACAGAATTGTATTTTAGTATAAAAACATAAAATCCTTCAAATCATACGTAAGTAGCACTTCTCCACTAACTTAGTGAGCAACCCTGTTCACACAGCAGTTTATCCCACGGATTTATTTGTCCCTTCAAGCAGTAGGGCATCTTACTCTCGGTCTAGGAAATGTTTTTAAGATTTATTTATTTATTTTACGTACATGTGTACACTGCAGCTGCCTTCAGACACACCAGAAGAGGACATCAGATCCCATTACAGATGATGTGAGCTACCATGTGGTTGCTGGGAATTGAACCCAAGATCGCTTTTAAAAAAGCAGTCAGTGCATTTAACCATGGAGCCATCTCTCCAGCCCCTGGTCTGGTAATTTTTTATTAATGTATATCTTTTATTAAAGTTATTATTGTTGTTATTACTATTATTAGTGTACACTTGTGTGTATATGTGGGTGTGGGTGATATGTAGTAGGCACATGCTATGTCATATGTATGTCAGGACAACTTTGTGGAATCAATTTACTCTTCTCACATTTATGTGGGTTCTAGGGATCAAATCAAGTCACCAGGATCTTGCATTTTAAAGTGCTTTTTACCCATTGAGCCATCTCACTGGAACTATTACTACATATCTTGTACTGTGGTGTTGACAATGCTGGTGGTAATTTTTATCTTCTGATTGGTTTTCATGACAATTGATTGCATTTGACATTAAGGAGTGCGGAGCGAAAGGTAAGGTGGTGTGGTGCGCCAAGCTTCAAGGGGCTTTCTAAGGAAACAAAGTGACATAGGAATACGTGTACTCTCCATAGTCTTTCTTCTAGTCTACATGGAGCATGGGTATTATTCTGATTTTGCCAAGAGGAAAACCAAGCCTTTTGATCACCCACATTCATCTAGTTAATGAATGATGCAGCTGAGACTCCATTCGATGATTTCCGACTCCGTATTGACTTGAACTCTTGCCTGACAAGAGGAAGGACAAAAATTAACCAGCAAAATCCAGCACAGACTAACTGAATTCTCCTGGTGAATAAACAGAAACACTAGACTCAAGAAAATTGCATAGAACTATTTTTGAAAATGGAATTATTGGCTTGAAACTCTCTCTTCATATGGAGATAGCATTTCAAACCTAGAAAATTGTAGCTTTCAATCACTCATGGCTTAGCAAGAAGAGAAAGCAACTAAAAGTAATTGAGGAGCAAGCAAGTAAAGCAAAATTTTAACTTCAGTTTGTATGTGAACAGTTTTATAAAAATAAAAACAGGAGCTCCCCTTAGAAGATTCTAGAATTCATTTGTCAGGATCTCTCTAACATTAATCCATAAGTGCATGTTACTGAAAACTCAAGGCTTCCGATTGCTTTTAGAGTATGCAACTGGCTACAGAGGTATGCGGTATGCTGACCTGACAGGGTGGGCTTCAGAAATGTTCACACCTTGGTACTTTAGTTTTGATGGGTGGTTTTGTATTTAAATCTTAAAGTTACCCTGCTGCTGTCATTGGATGTTTCATTTGTGAACATACAATCTGATATTCTCACCCAATAAGCAGACACTCTGCAAGAATATGTCCGAGCAAAGTTCATTTTTTGCTTTGATTCATCAGTGTTGTCAAGGCATCTCCTCAAATAATGTCAACTATTCCAAGATTATTCAGACTTCAAGTAGTCAGTTGTCCAGAAAACAATCAGCAACTGGCATTAAAAAATAAAGAAATCTATGTATGAATTAAGTGCATATTTTAGAATCCAGCAAATATACTCTCCCAATTATATCCAGAGATATTAATAATAAAATCTCATTGTTTTAATTCAATATACTATTTTTAAGGTTTATTTTATTTATTTTATGTGTATGAGTACACTGTAGCTGTACAGATGGCCGTGAGCCATCATGTGTGTGGGTACTGGGAATTGAACTCAGGACCTCTGCCGCTCAGGCCCCCTCTTGCTCCAGTCCCACTCGCTCTGGAGTAATTCACTGTAGCTGTCTTCAGACACACCAGAAGAGAGTGTCAGATCTAATTACAGGTGGTTGTGAGCTACCATGTGGTTGCTGGGATCTGAACTCAGGACCTTTGGAAGAGCAGTCAGTACTCTTACTTGCTGAGCCATCTCGCCAGCCCCTCAATGTACTATTTTTGACTGAGTTATCAGGTAGATATACATAAATATGTAATACACAAGTGAAGCAGAGAGTTTTGAGATACAAACCATGGCTTTTCCTATGACATAATACGTTATCTAGTCAAAGACATTAGGTAGCATTTGGAGAAACTATAAAACAAGTAAAAATATCCTGAGAAATGTCACAGCTTTCTAATAGTCATTTGTTCCTATAAGCTACAATCAGATTGCCTCCAGCCAAGTGAAAAATACCATTCTAATGTCTAGGCTGAATTAGTGGTGACATTAATACCTGCTTGCTTGTAAACCATCAAAAAATCTTCTGTGAGGTCAGACTCTACATTAAAAAAATCAAGATTCTTGGAGATGGAGAGATGGCTCAGCAATTAAGAGCACTTGTTGCTCTTATACAGGATGCACATTCAGTTGCCAACACCCACATGGTAACTTATAACTATCTATAAATATGATACCCTCTTCTGTACATTTTCCCTAGCTACTTATTTAGTTTCAATTTGTGTATAATATTCTGATGAAAAGTGGTGTATGGAAGAAATTGTTTATTTTAGCTCAAATTCCAGGTTCTAGTCCATCATAGTGAGGAAGTCAATGCAGGAACTTCCATAGACACCCACGGTACTGGGTAGTCTTATGTCAACCTGACACAAACTAAAGTCATCTGAGAAGAGAGAACCTTGAAGAAATTCTCTCCATAAAATGAAGCTGCGAGGAAGGCTATAGATACATTGCTTAATTAGTGATTAATGGGTGAGGGCCCAGCCCACTGTGGGCCCTCCCTGTCTGTGCTGGTAGACCTGGGTTCTATAACTAAGTAGGCTGAGCAAGGCAGAATTCAGAGCCCCTCCATGGCCTCTGCTTCCGCTCCTGCCTCCAGGTTCCTGTTTGAGCTCCTGTCCTGGTATCCTTTGATGATGAACTGTGATATAGACGCATAAGCCAAATAAACACTTCCCTGTACAACCTGCTTTGGTCATGGTGTTGCATCACGGCAATAGTAAGCAGTAAGTCTAAGACACGCGTTTGCACAATCAGAAGCAGGGAGAGAATAAATACATATATACATAGTACTCAGCATATTTCTTAGTTACATGCCTTTTGGGATTCCTGCCTAGAGAGTCAGTGTCTCTCACAACAGGCTGACTCAAGGAAGCTGCCTCTTCCAACAATTAAAGTAATGATGTCTCTCACAGACATTCCCACAGTCCAACCTGCTCTAGACAATCCCAAATTGAGAGTTTTTTAAAGATAATTCTAGCTGTCAATTTGATCAGAAGTAAACACCACACTATAATCTCTGCCTGTCTGTCTCTCTGTCTCTGTCTCTGTCTCTGTCTCTGTCTCTCTCTCTCTCTCTCTGTCTCTCCCTCTCTCTCCCTCTCTCTCTCTCTTTGTCTCTCCCTCTGTCTCTCTCTCTCTCTCTCTCTCTCTCTCTCTAGAGAGAGAGAGACGGTTCTAAGGTCCTATCAGGCCCAGCTCTGTATGAGTTTTCATTTCTCTAACTCCCCTTAACATGTTGAACATGTTCCTAGTCAATATGGGCCCCATGACCACAGAACTACTTTGGCCATGTGCTTTTAAAAAATCAGAAGTATCAGGTATTGCCTGAGATCCCATTTTTTTTCCCTGACACCAATAAGCTTGGTGAAGCTTGTTGAATTGACATACAACTACAGTAATGAAGATTAGAAATGATGGGGGTCTAAAGTTAGATGCTAAACCAAAACAGACAAAGTGTGCAAAGAGAAGAGACTGAAGTGGTGTTTGGGGGCATAAAAAGAAAAAGAAAAACTGATTAAAGCCATAAAGAGTGGAAACCAAAAATGGCTGGCTTTACTGTACTCATCTGCCTAAAATCACCTCTGAATGGAGACTGTAGCAACAACTTTCTAGGTGGTCAATTATTATAAGCAAGATACAGTGCTTCCTCCAGAGGACTCTAGATGAGTAACACTAATCATCTTCCATCTGAGACAGTCCAATTGATACTCACTTACCTATATATAAAAAGGGGGGAGGACACAGATGCCACTGCACAGTTGTTGCCAGCCTTTCCATCTTTGGCTTTCTATTCTGTTTTAAAGCACTCACATCATGCCCTGATGACATTTTAATCCTATAAAACCAGTTTATGAGTACACACACCACCAAGTTCCTAGTGAGTTGCTTGTACATACAATCCACTCATTGTTATGTTTTGCATTTTGATGCATGGTGAATTAAGAAATTTAGTATCAAGGCAATAACTCTATTAAACAGTGTTACAGGCCAACTAAATTCTTCCATTATCATCTGGGCACAAGGTGAGTCTTATAATTGCTATTAAGACTATTTCAGGAGACATCCTGGATAGGACTTTTGTGAGGCATTTTGATTAATCCAAGGGAGACTATGATGGAAATTTCTGTACTGGGATTCAGGGGTCACACAAAGAAATGCATATGTCTCAACCTTGGAAAAGTATCATCTACATTCCAGCAGCAAATTGTTTTGGAAATGTCATTCCTCCAAGGAGTTCATGCCAAGCCCAATTAAAGTCATGGTAATAAAGGGTGTGGAAAGACAACACAAATAGCTAGAAAGAACCATGAAGTGTTAGAACTAATCTAGTCTAACTCCCTTGTTCATAGTGGAGGAAGTTGGGGTTCGACAAGCTAAAGCTACAGGTTTTTCAGCACTAACCACACTGTCCCCAGATCTCCCGGCTGCAGGTTCATCCGCCTCTCATCACAGAGCTGGGAAGCTGTATGCAGCAATGCTTTCTGGTTGAGATTCAGCTATGTTTCCGTGTGGAATTAGGCACCCTCCGGTCCTGAGGTCATCTGTGCGTACCATGCTATTAAGGGTAACTGCAGTGGAATGTTTGTAGATACTTAGATAAGAATCTAGCTGCATCCCCTTTAGTGGTGTGGGGCTGAGGACCCCCAGGGAAAGGACTTGAACTGCATCCATAATTGAAGTCTAGACAAATACAGACATTTCTGATAGATTGGAAAGGTCTCAAGGGAAGCCATGCTCTAAAAAGCTACAATCAAGTCACCAAAGGAAAAGTTGCTCTAAGTGGGATAGAGTCATAAGGGACAGAATTAGAACTGTGGGCTGATTGTCGGAAAGGGAGCTGTTATTCTGGATATAATATGAGGCTATCTTTGAAACACTCTCTATCTATCCCAACAAATCTCCAGGGATGTCTGTACATTCAGGGCAAAAAAAAAGTTGCTTGAAAATAAACACATGAAAGAAATGAATCTCTCAAATACACGTGTATCCCGAGAAGAAAGTGACCTCTAACAAGAGCCAGGTGGTAATCGATCAGGGAAGACTCTCCTACCAGAGAGGTGAGTGGTTAAGAGACCCTCTGGAGGTACAAGACATAAGAAGAGAAGCATAATGGCCCATCAGCAAAACTCTCAGAGATCAGACAGGCAGAGATAGAGAGCATCTCTGAAGAGTAGGAAAAAGAGTTTCCTATCAAAGGAAGTGGAGGAGCGAAACAGATCTGTCACTCTGCCAAGACCTTTGTAACCAGAGTGACTAGTGTTACAGCCATCTGCAGTGAGAAGATACATCCATAATAGATTGCAGCAGTACCCTGAGACATGAACAGTAAAGCAAAGCTGGGAATGCACAGTATGCTTCAACATACATATGACAGAATAGGGCCTAAGGGTGGTAGCTGGTATAAGCTTTGTACTCCTATGTCAACCATGTTGACTCTCTCCAAGAAGAAATGTCAGTTTGGTTAAGGGGAGAAGAATCTTTAGTAAAGGATTTCACTATTGGCAGTCAACTCCTAACAACTGGAACAGTCAGGAGTTTTAGTCCTCAAAGAAAGATGGTGTCAGAGTACCCCAGTGTGTACCACAATCTGCTCAGTAGATAAAAGCAGCATTCTGAATTATATGTGAGATCTCGTCTTTCTAAAGTTTCCTAAAACCGTAGAAGCAAAAGTAAGACTGAGGTCTAGCCACTGGGCAGATGAGCATTACTTGCCAACAGACTGGAGGACAAACTGTTAAAATAATGTTAACCAAACTCTAGAAATAAATTAAGCTTTAGGGCATCCAGACTTCATAAGACTCAAGAGTTAATGGTCTAAACCTCCAACTAAATGCCACACAGATTTTGTCAGAGTCCAAATCTTATCTTATATTGCAACTGTCTTATGTATTAATGGAACTATGATACATCTATCTTCCAGCTCAGACATCTGTTCAATAATGAAGTTTCATGCAAAATGATATTCCACATAACAATTGCTTCATGAACTTAGTGGAACTCTTTCAAGAATTCCCAGAGCAAAAGTCCTGGGAGCGAAATTGGAGAATACAATTTATGTTCCATATAAATTGGGGACTCCATTTCGTTCCTGCAATACATACATTTAAATATGTTCCATAGGGACAGCCAGGAGGACACACCCCATCAGGAGGAAAAGCCTGCATATCTGACTCACAAATGAATCATGAATCTAATAAAGGAAGAGCTTTATACGCTAACATGTCCAGAAGAAAATGTGGTCCAGCCTCCACATAAAACCAGATGCACCGGAAACCTATAGAGGAGAAAGTGGGGAAGAGCCTTGAGCACATGGACACAGGGGAAATTTTCCTGAACAGAACACCAATGGCTTATGCTCTAAGATCAACAAAAGACAAATGAGACCTCATAAAGTTGCAGAGCTTCTGTAAGGTAAAGGACAAAACAGCGACCAACAGATTTGGAAAGGATCTTTACCAATCCTACATCTGATAGAGGGCTAATATCCAATATACACAAAGAACTCAACAAGTTAGACTCTAGAGAACCAAATAACCCTATTAAAAATGGGGTACAGAGCTAAGCAAAGAACTCACAACTGACAAATACCAAATGGCTGAGAAGCACCTAAAGAAATGTTCAACATTCTTAATCATCAGGGAAATGCAAATCAAACAACCCTGAGATTCTTCCTCACACCAATCAGAATGGCTAAGATCAAAAACTCAGGTGACAGCAGATGCTGGCAAGGATGTGGAGAAAGAGGAACATTCCTCCATTTCTGCTGGGATTGCAAGCTGGTACAACTACTCTGGAAATCAGTTTAGCAGTTCCTCAGAAAATTGGACATAGTACTACATGAGGACCCAGCTATAGCACTCCTGGGCATATACCCAGAAGATGCTCCAACATGTAATAAAAACACATGCTCCACTATATTCATAGCAGCCTTATTTATAATAGCCAGAAGCTGGAAAGAACCCAGATGTCCCTCAACAGAAGAATGGATACAGAAAATCTGGTACATCTACACAATGGAATACTACTCAGCTATTAAAACGATGAGTTCATGAAATTCTTAGGCAAATAGATAGAACTAGAAAATATCATCCTGAGTGAAGTAACCCAATCACAAAAGAACACAAAGGGTATGCACTCACTGATAAGTGAATATTAGCCCAAAGGCTCCAAATAACCAGGATACAATTCACAGACCACATGAAGCTCAATAAGAAGGAGACCAAAGTATGGATGCTTCAGTCCTTCTTAGAAGGAGAACAAAATACTCACAGGAGCAAATATGGATATAAAGTGTTAAGCAGAGACTGAAGGAAAGACCACCCAAAGACTGTCCCACCTGGGGATTCATCTCATATACAGTTACCAAACCCAGACACTATTGTGGATGCCAACAAGTGCATGCTGAAAGGAGCCTGGTATGGCTGTCTCCTGAGAGGCCCTGCCAGAGCCTTACAAATACAGAGGCAGATGTCTGCAGGAATCATTGGACTGAGAGCAGGGTCCCCAAAAGAGGACTTAGAGAAGGGACTGAAGGTTCTTATGCAACCCCATAGGAAGAACAACAGTATCAACCAACCAGACCTCCCAGAACTCTCAGGGACTAAGCCATCAACAAAGGAGTACACATGGCTCCAGCTGCATATGTAGCAGAGGATGGCCTTGTCATATATCAATGGGAGGAGAGGTCCTTGGTCCTATGAAGGCTCCATAGATGCCCCAGTGTATGGGAATAGAGGGTGGTGAGGTGGGAGTGGGTGGAGGAACACCCTCATAGAAGCAGGGGGAGGGAGGATGTGATAGGGGGTTTCCAGGAGGGGGAAAACAAAGAAGGAGATAACATTTGAAATGTTAAAAAAAAAGAAAATATCCAATAAAAAAAAAAGAAAATGTGTTCCAGATGCTAAGAAATCAGACTAGTCTCTTCCATAATAAAGTGAGCAGATCAACATAAATTGGAAATGTGTATAGAGGTACATACTTTAACAAATCTTTTCCTAAATACTTCCAGGAAGAAAGGTCCTGTTTTGTCTTAGTTCTATTGGTATGAAGAGATACCATGACCACAACAACTTATAAAAGAAGATGTTTAATTAGGGACTTGCTTACAGTTTTAGAGGATTTGCTCATTATCATCATAGTGGGGAGTATAGCGGCAGGCAGGCAGGCAGGCAGGCAGGCATGGGGCTGGAAAAGTAACTAAGAGCTTTATATCCTGATTCACAGGTATCAGTCATAGACAGAGACACTTAGCCTGACAATGTCTCTTGAAACCCCAAATCCTTCTCCCAGTGACACACCTCCTTCAGCAAGCCCACACTTCCTAATCCTTTGCAAACAGATTATCAGCTAATGAATAAATATGCAAAAATATGTTTTAATGTAGGCCACTTTTATTAAACCACCAAATTCACTGCCTGGCACCCATAAGCTTGTAACTATGTCACAAAGCAAAATGCATTTAGTCTCATTATAGTCTTTCACAGTTTCAACACTGTTTAAAAGTTCAGATCGAAAATCTATTCTGAGACTTAAATCCCCTGAACTGAAACCCCTTGTAAAATCAAAAACAAAAAGCAGATCACATACTTCCAACATACAATGGCATAGAATATGCATTATCATTCCAAAAGGGAGGAAAAGGGAAATAGGAAAAACTGGACCAAAGCAAATCCAAAACCCAGCAGGGCAAACTTCAAATTCTGCATCTCCATGTCAAGTGCTCTTTAGATCTCTAATTCCTTTCAGCCTCCTCGACTGAAGCACACTTCTCTCTCTTGGGCTGCTTCCACACCCTGTTAGTAACTTTCCTTGGCAGGTACCTCATAGCTCTGGCATCTCCAACATCTTGAGGACTCCAACACAATCCAGGCTTCACCTTTGCAACTTCACACATGGCCTCTCTAGACCTCCGTATTGAACACTTGGCCTCAGTGGCTTTCCTTACAAGGAAGAAGATGCCAAACAGTTTGGTCTACATGGGATGAAACCTGGCCCCCTTGAAGACTCATTTGCATAAACTTTGGCTTGTTGGTGGTTTCTGGGAAGAGAAAATTCCTCAGGCCATTTCTAGAAGGGCAAAGATATAGCAGAGGATGGCCTAGTAGGTCATCAATGGGAGTAGAGGTCCTTGGTCCTGTGAAGGCTCTACGCCCTTGTGTAGGGCCTTTCTGGCCCTGCATTGCCAGGGCCAGGAAGCAGGAGAGGGTGGGTTGGTGAGCAGGGGTATGGGGGAGGGAATAGGGATTTTTACCAGAGGGGAAACCAGGAAAGGTGATAACATCTGAAATGTAAATAAGAAAATATCTAATAAAAAAAATAAAAAAATACCAATAGGCTTAAAAGGGGGGAGGGGGCAAAGATGTCTTACCCTAAGGTTAACATTCCTTTTATTCCATTTCAAATCAGGGCTTTCTTTAAGCATTTTATCTCCTTGAGCATAGGACTTGACATTTCCTGGTATTCCTTTTCTTCTCAAAGTATACATTTTGTATTTCTTTTTACCCTGGTTGCTATTTTTCATTGTAGATATTTCTGCATAAGAGAGATTATTCATAACCATATGACACCATTGATACTAAGCTGTCTTAAAATCTCCTTTGCCAATGACCTTAATCTAAAACTAATTTAGCCTATGGCAAATTTTTAGCACAAGGGCAGAGAACTACTACATTCTTTGCCAAAATATCACAAGAACTGTCTCTCGGCCACTAATTTATTATTCCTCTCCAAAACCTTTTGACCTGGGCCCCCATAGTCCATATTGCCCTCGGTTTCAGTGTCTTTTATTTTTCTATTAGGTTGACCTGGTAAGCCATGCTTTAACTTTTCAACTGTCTTTCTAGTCCAATGTCCTAATGTCTTTCATATTCTTCAAGAAAGACCATGGTCAGACTTGTCAGAGTAATACCCAATACCTAGTATCAACTCTCTTACTTACTGTTCTATTGCTGTAAAGAAACACCATAACCATGGCAACTTAAAAAGGAAGGCATTTAATTAAGGAACTGCTTGTAGTGTCAGAGGATTAGTCCATTATCATCATGGCATGGAATGTGGTAACATGTAGGCAGGCATGGTACTAGAGAGCTTTACATCCTGATCTTCAGGCATCAGGTATAGAGAGAGATACTGGGCCTGCCATGGGCTTTCAAACCGACACCCAATGCATACCTCCTCCACCAAGGCCACACCTCCTCCAAAAAGGTCATATCTCCTCCAACAAAGCTACATTTCCTAATCTTTTCCAAATAGTTTATAAACTGGGAACTAAGTATACAAATATATGAATCCATGAGAAACATTTACATTCAAACCACCACACTGTCCCATTTTTAAACCCCTCATTTTTTAAATTTTAAATTTTAAAATTTGTAATTTTTAAAATAAAAAATAATTTTAAGGTTACCCTTTTCCCTTTTCTCATACCAGTCTTTCCCATGTCACCTTCACCTCTCTTGCTTTCTTACAAATTCATGGCTTTTTTATATTTAATTGCTGTTCTTAAATATATAACTACAACCTGCTCAGTTCATAAAATGATACATATGTGTATGTTTCAGAGCTGACCATTTGATATTAAATGATTAACTGGTATGCTTTTCCCTAAAAAGATTGTTTTTCCCATTGTCAGTATTCCTTAGTTGCCTATAGCTCTTTGTCTAGACATAATGTTGGAGCCCTGTGAGCTTTCCACCTTCCAAAAAAGCATGTCTATTTATGCTATCTTTGTTGAGGTCTTGTCTGTTGGTAAGACTTCACTGACATTTCTAGGAGACACAATCTCACAGCAAATTTCTTATTTCTCTGTCTTATAATCTTTCACACCTTCCACAATGATCCTTGAGCCATAGGTAAAGAAGTTGTTTTGCAGATGTATCACTTGGAAGCAGGCTTTACAACTTTGTTTTGAACTGTTTTAGTTTACTTTAATGCTTTCTGTCTGTTGTAGAGAGAAGTTTCCTTGGTGAGATATGAGAACTACTCTTATCTGTGAGTATACAGTTAAAAATATTCACAATATAGTTAGAGATTATAGTGTTTTTATGTAATTGTATAATTTATATATTTGTATTCAAATTGGATAATTTGGAAAATTATTCATTCTTCTCCAGGATCCATGACCTCATTAGGCCCAGGTAGTTAGATAACTAGGTTTCTCTCTTGTTGAGAAATCTTTAAGTTTAATTACAGAGCTGTTGGTTATTGCAACAACATGTGTCCCACTACTACACAATTACGGTCTTCATGCCAGGCTGATAGGTGTTGTAGTTCACAGGCATGATAACTGGCTAAGACTTGGTTGCTTCCTGCCTTTGAAGGTTGTGATATACCTTCTAGTACCATGAAAGCTAATCCTCAGGGAAAAAACTTCAGGCCATCATCATCTTGAATCTTTAGAGTCCTGTGTCTAAAGGAAACTTCTCATTTTTAAGTTCTTCACTTTTCTGAACTGTAAACTAAAACCCTCCTATTTCCATTCACTGGTTCTAACTCTGCCTTCTAAAACATGCTGGAATTTTCTTGTTTCTTTCATAGATGGCAGACTTTAAAAAATAGGTTTGGATTTGGTGGAAATCTCTACCATAATACCTACCAAATTACACTGCTCAATCTCAAGTGCAAATTGTCTGGCCCTCATTTTCAGTGAGGCCCTCAGCAACTCTTAAGTAGGGTTTAGGACTCTACTTTGTCTAATAGGCTGTCCAAAGACCCTGCTTTCATAAACACTGCATTAGAATATGATGTTTGTAAGAGTCAAGGTTTTGAATTTACTTTTGTATTCCTAACAGCTAGTGGGTACTTTACTGAATAAATAAATTTTACAAGGAATGGTGAGTAATTTGTTGAATAGCTCTTAAGATGTACTGTGAGATGTTCAGAAGCTTCTTTTGTCTGTGAGTGTAACTCTAATCATTCACTGAGCAGCTTCTCTTTGCAGCAGAGACCTCCAGAGAAAATCACAACTAGTCAAATGCAGAGAACAACTGATCATGGAGCGCCTAGCCTCAATGGATATATCTACAACACAACTCCTAAATCTAAGGCTCAAGCAACATTACACAAGGCAGGGCAGAAATACTGTAAGAGCCAGAGAATGAGGAAGTCAAGCTATTCACTTATGCCTCCTAGAATACAGGGAAGCTATGCCAAGAATACCTCAAAAACATGGCTGCCCAAACAAGACTTAAACAAAGGCGCTACCAATAGACATGCTAACTCAGAGAAGGGAGAAATCTTTCAGTGCCCCATCCATAGGGAAAGAACTAGAGGCAACGAAGGACTATTAAGAAACGAAGAGTAAGTCTGTCCCAAGGATGAACCTCCTAATTGGTTATATAATACCACATAGTCAGCCCTGAAATGACACATATATACTAAGAAGACTCGCAGGCATGTGTGTGTGTGTGTGTGTGTGTGTGTGTGTGTGTGTGTGTGTAATCAAAGAAAAAGAGATTGTCTTAGGGTTTCTATTGCTGTAGTGAAACATCTTGAGAAAGAAAGGGTTTATTTCACTTTATACCTTCAAGTCCATCATTGAGGGAAGCCAAGATAGTAATAACATGAGACAGGACCAGAGTCAGGAACTAGAGCAGAAGCCATTGGAGGAATACCACTTACTGGCTTGCTTTTTATGTTTTATCCAGTCTGCTTTCTTATACCTTCCAGGACCACCAACCCATGGTTGGCTCTGTCTCTCCCACATCAATCATCAATCAAAATAATGCTACACAGGTTTGCCCAACAGCCAATCTGGTGGGAGCATTTTCTCAATTGAAATTCCATCTTCCCAAATGACTCTGGCTGGTGTGAAGATGACAAAAAACTAGCCAGCACAGAGGTCATGAATTTGAGAAGGAGTAGTGGGAAGGAACATGAGAGAGGTTAGAGGGAAGAAAGGGGAGGGAAAATGATATAATCATATTTTAATTAAAAATTATTAAGAAAAAGTATATCATTAGCAAATTACTTATGAATCTTCATTTTAAAGTCTTCAGTATTTTTCTCAACAGACCTTGTCACAAAAGTCCACTGACATACTACAGCTGCTGGTGTTCCCATTAAAATGTGGCATCTAATGGCCAACTCATCTTCCACTCATAAGGACCCTTGGTCAGAGCTCAACACGTCTTAAACAGAGTGAGATTGCAATGTTTTTGTCGTTGTTTGCTCGCTTGCTTTTATTGCTGGCTCTATTATTACTAATATTATTATTATTACTATCCTTGTTATTATTTTGCATCCCAAACACTATTGGCCGACTGTAGTTGCACTTAGACCAATTTAAAATGTCTAATTATTCCCTCTTGAATTAAGATAATCAACTTTTTTCAAAGATTTATTTATTTCAAATATTTATTTTACATACATAAGTGTTTTGCTTTCATGTATGCATATGTACTATGGAGGCCAAAAAAGCGTGTTAAATCTCTCAGAGCTGGAGTTACAGAAGATTGTGAACAGCTACGTGGGTACCAGGCAATGAGTTTAGGTCCTCTACAAGAACAACTAGTACTCCTTACAGATGAGCCATAATATCTTCACTCACAAGACAGTTAACCTTCAAAACTTAACTGTACAGCCAGTTCCTACACATCTTGCACCAGGGTCTAGCCTGATAAGCATAGCTCTCATCTCTTATCAAAGAAACTTCTCTTTGCAACAGATGGAGACCATTACAGAAAACCACAACAGATCAAAATGCAAAGAACAACTGATCATGTGGTGGCCAGCCCCAGCTGATACATTCCCAGCACAACTTCTTCACCGAAGACCCAGGGAACATGACCAAAGATTGTAGTAGTTAACAGAATAGGAAGTTTGCTGTGAGATCACATCTCCAAGAAAGGTTAGGGAATCTACACCCACTGAGGATGACATCAATAGACATGCTAACACAGAAGAGGGAACTCTCACTGAGCCCCAGCCCAAGAACTACAGGCAAGTATGGAATGCTGAGAGCAGAAAAAAGGTCTTCCTGAGGGAAGAGCTCCCCAACTGGTTAGCCAATACCAAGTCATACTTCATGTCAGCCCTGAAATCATATACTTATAAGCAACATATACAAACTAAGCAGACGTGTGTGTGTGTGTGTGTGTGTGTGTGGGTGTGGGTGTGGGTGTGTGGTTTATGCCTGTATATGTATGTGTGTGTGTGTGTGTATGTGTGTGTATGTGTGTACATATTGTGTGTGTGGTGTGGTGTGTGTGTGTGTGTGTGTGTGTGTGTGTGTGTGATGTGTAAAAAATAACAAGATAAAGAGGTCATGATTTCAAAGAGAACAAGAGTATTCCTTAGGAGCAATTGGAGAGGAAAGAAAGGAAAGGAAGAAAATTATATAATTATAAATACCTTAATTAATGAAAGTTTAATCTGAAAACCTTAGTTATAACACCTCCCTGCTATTTATACTAAGTCTCACTTTACTCATTTGTCTCACTCTTCCAATTTGTCAAAAGTCTTCAGATTTTCATTTTATCATCCAGGGTATTAGACACTCCTCTAAGCTTTGTGGAGTCTGAAAACTTTAGGAGCATTCTTCTGTCTTCTTTCCAAGTCAATAATTAAAATGTTAAAAAATCACAGAGATCAAACCAGAGCCAGAAACCAGAGCCAGAAACCAGACCCATGTCTTGGGAGATCCCTCTTCAAATTGTCAAAAACCTCTTAAACATTTTTTATTGTAGCAACTATTAATTTTCTTAGTTGTGTTTCTTCATTCAGTCTATAACTCTTGTCAACAAAAATGCTGAGAGAACTTGATGTACAAGAAAGCAGCTCAGACAAGGACTCTGAATTTCCCCAATTCCACGGTCATAGCCATGATGTGTGATATTAGGAAATATAATTCCTCTCTCTGGTCTTCCTGTTTGCTTACAGATACAGATTTTTAACTATATGGTCTTTAAGGTCTCTATTGGCTCTGAAATTCCACAATATCTTGGAATCTTTTTGAAATACAATTAGTATACAATATACTAATGTAATATTAGTACATTATCCAGAGAGCAAAATAAGCTGGTTTGACCTGATTTTTAACCAGTAAATTTGTGCTGGCTCTTAGAAAATAAGAATAGCATGCTTTTCTAAACCCCTAAATCTATTTGTTTAATAATTCATTCTAAAATGTTATACCTACAACCTCCTCTGGAGGATCAAAGGAATTCTGATGTTGAACTAAGATGTGGCTGATACCAGGTTACCCTGATTTTTTTTCTGAGGTGGGGGTCCTTCTATGTAGTTCTGGCTGTCCTGAAACTTGCCTGGACATCAGGCTGCCCTCAAACTCAAGAGATCTGCCTGCCTCTGCCTGCCCAGTGCTGAGATTAACCACCTGACATTCTTGATGCTTTTAAAATGGGCATGGACAGATGTGTCCTGGTCAGCTGTGATAATCATCATTAGACTTTATTTCCCTTCTTTGAGTTTTGGCAATAATCTGTGCTATGGTTCGAGAGTGCTCCCCGAAGCTCGTGTGTTGGAAACTCTATCCATAATGTGCTTCCTGGCAGGTAGAGCTTGGTGACAGATGTTTAGGCTATAAAGCAAAGTGAACGAACAGGTTCTCTTTTTAGATTTACTGAGGGTTGTTTTTAATTCTTATGTGTTTGATGTACATGTGTGTGTGTGGATTTATGCCACATCTATGTGAATACCTACAGAAGCTAAAAGAAGGTGTTAGATGGAGTGTCTGGACTTGGAGTTACAGGTGTCTGTGAGCTTCCTGGCCTGAATTCAGTTTCCTGAACAAGAAGTGCTCTCAACAGCTGAGCCATTTTTCCAGCCCAGAGGATGGATTCTTATCCTCACAGAGCATTTGCTTTGAAAAAGGGGAGTCTCTTTCTCTCTTTTTCCCCCCTGTCATCATACAAAACACTCCACCATGTTAGAGCACATGCAGTAGGATCTCACCAGAATCTGGCCTACTGAATTTGGCCTCCTATCCTCCAGGACAACAAGCCAATAAATTTCTGTTCATTGTAAATCACTCAGCCCCGATGCTGGGTGATAGAGCAAAAAGGAGCTAAGCTGTTCTGCTTTGCCATTTTTCCTAAAAAGAAAATAATAATTAGTAGCAGCCATAACATACATACATTTCCAAATTCTGTCACTATCTAAGTTTTACTTCCTCTTAGTCTAAAGGGAAATATTTTTAAAGCAGATGAGTTCTCTCTCTTGCTTTCATTTACTAACTGCTGTGTTTAGTTTTTTTATTTCATGTTCTTAATAAGCTTTTCTTTAACAGAATAAGAAGGACACTAGACAGACCTTTATTATCTTTGGCAACTGTTAATATTCTCAATTACTCCTAAACAATTCAGCAATATTCTAGTGGGGTTTTATTTTATTACACACACACACACACACACACACACACACACACACACACACACACAGAGCTAGTTCTCCTCAGTTTACCTTTCTTCTTTTACTTCTCGGTGATAGAATGGGTTTTTGGTGATGGTGGTGGTGGTAGTAGTGTGGTTTTTCTGTTTTTGTTTTTTTGTTTTCTTGTTTTCATTTTTGGATGACTTTAAAAACGTGCATAAGGAGGACTGGATAGTTACAGAAGCCACAGGGTAAAAGGGAGCTAGTGCTAGACAGATGGGAAAGAAGAAAAAAACAACTATAAGGTAATAAACTGGTACCGAGTGACTGAGAAGGATTATTTCCAAGTCCTCAGAAACCAGTCATAAGATCAAACACAGAGCCTCTGAGCTTTGGAGGACAGACCACAAATAAAATATGACTACCAGAAATTAAATTAATCTAGTGCTCACAGAATAATAAGCATTTAAAGCAATTAAAACAGCCAGTTTAATATTTCATTTTATTTTTTCTTTGAGACTTTTATTCATGAGGACATAAAAATAGTAACATGTGTTTTTTTTAAAACAAATGTGCCGTATTATAAATAAAAAAACACTAGAGGGTACAAATCAGTGTTATATCCTTTAAAATCCTTTGCTCAATTCGATCATCAATAGGAGGAAAGGACCTCGGCCTTGTGAAGGTTTTGTGCCCCAGTGTAGGGGAATGCCAGGGCCAATAAGTGGGAGAGGGTGGGGTGGTAGGCATG
>JADRCD010213992.1:44470-61262 GCA_019843815.1 Montemys delectorum
TGGAGGAAAGGACCTCGGCCTTGTGAAGGTTTTGTGCCCCAGTGTAGGGGAATGCCAGGGCCAATAAGTGGGAGAGGGTGGGGTGGTAGGCATGGGGAGGGGGGAGGCAAAAGGGGTTTGTTCTTGTTGTTTTTGTTTGTTTGTTTGTTTGTTTATTGGAGGGGAAACTGGGAAAGAAGAAATTTACATGTAAATAAAGAAAATATCTAATTAAAAAAAGGAAAAGAAAGAAAGAAAATATTCATCTCACTGTAAAAAAAATAAAAAAATAAAAATAAAATAAAATAATTTGCTCATATCTAGATTAGAGGCTGGGACCAACAGGTTCCATCAATGATTTACAAAAGTATATAAGAGACAGGCAGTGTTTGTAGATGTTGATTTCATCGAAAGTTCACCTAGTTCCTTGTAAGTTACTCTGGCAATGAAATTGTCCCTACCAAAAAAGTTAAATATAACATTGCATTTAAGTTTACGCCTTGGAGTAGACTACACATCAAACCAACCAGCAATGGAACCACAAGAAATCACTGAAACTTGTAAAATTGGAGTCTTTTTTTTTTTCTTAATTTCTTTGCTTTTTACAGTACCACAATCGCAAACATTTGGTGAAAATTCTGTGCATATTTTCTCATTCGGGTACCAGTTGCCAGAAATTATACAGTTTTCAGTATAGTACCAAAATTTTAAACTTTTAAGTAACTCTGGATTATTTTTCAAGGGCACCCTGCCATAGAGAAAGTAAGGACTCATAAGATTTTGCTCTAAAACCTCCAGTTTTCTAATTATTTTCTTTAAACCCACAAGGAGCAGTGTGAAGGGTAACTTAAAATATGCTTGATAAAGAAGCTATATTTTACAGTGATTTTTATTATCCTGATCCAAAGTAAGATAAATGATTAGGTATTAGTTAATCTAAAAATGTATGTTTTATAAGCAACTTTTAAAATCAACTGTACAAATAATTGTATATGCTCATCTTGTTGTTGATGAAGCTGCTGCTGTTGGCTGTTGGCTGTTGGCTGTTGGCTTTTTGGCTTTTTGCAATGCAACTCTGGCTCTTCTGGAACTTACTATGTAGACCAAGCTGGTCTGAAATTCACTAAGATGCTCCCCTTCTCCCTCTCCCCTCCTTCTCCCCTTCGTCCCTCCTCCTTCCCTTCCTCAGTCCCACCTCCCCCTTCCCCCTTCTTCCTCTTCCACCTTTTCTCCCCTTCCCCCTTCCCCACTGCCTTCGGCCACAATCTCTGCTATAGTGTTGAACTAATGCAACAGGTTCATCAATTACAACAAATGTACTACTTCTATAGAAGATTGTTAATAATGTGTAATATAGTTCAAATGTGTTTTTTAGAAAACACATGCTGTAAAGTTAATCTCCAGTGCAATAGTGTTGTGAAGGAATTAGGCCCTGAGACTGAATAGATTGCTAAGATAGCAGCAAGCAGGAGCATATTTGTTATCACTAAAGGCTACCCACTGTCTGGCTCTGTCTCTCCATCTCTGTGTGTCTCTCTGTGCCTCTGTTTCTGTCTCTGTCTCTGTCTCATCTCTCTGTCTCTCTCTCTGTCTCTCTGTCTCTGTCTCTCTGTCTCTGTCTCTCTGTCTCTCTCTCTCTCTCTCTCTCTCTCTCTCTCTCTCTCTCTCTCTCTCTCTTCTCTCTCCCTCCTTCCTTTTTCCTTATTCTCTCCCCTTTCCCTCTCTCTCCTTCCCAGTTCTATCATTGCAGGATGCAACAAGAATGCCTTCACCAGATGTTAGTCCCTTAATCCTGAACTTCGAACATCCAGAACTATGAAAAGATAATTTCTACTAATTATGCCTTAGCCTGTCTGAGGCATTCTACAACAGTAGAACAAAATGGACTAAGACAATGTGAGAGGAGGGCAAAGCATGTGAAGGTAGGAAACTAATAGAGGATTCTGTCCTTTACAATATGACTGAAATTCTGTATAATCTGCTTATCTCAAGTCCTTTAAGTGCATTTGCAAAGTCCATTTTATCATGCAAGGTAACATAAGCACAGGCTCATGGAATTAGAATGGGGAAGCATTGGGGAATGGGGATATTATTCTACCTACCACACCACACATCCCTAAACAAGTCCTCGTGGACAAATATGACACAAAATTAAATGATTAAAAAAGTTTGTCATAAACACAGAGAAAATGAGGCCACAGCAGAGACAAACAGACTGAAGTAGCAGTAACTGAAAAGCCTGTCTGCATGGTGGTGCAGGATCTAAGAGCTGAAAACAGTAGAGCCAGTAAAGTGGCTAAGAACAAGGAGTGCTGCTCTCCTGAAGGGTTCCAGGCACAAACTGGTGAAAAGTGATGGAGAAGCTTAAGAACAGTAGCTGAACTAGAAAGCCTCAAAAAGCAAAACAAGACAGAACAGAGCAAGATGGAGCCAGGCCCTCCAAGGCTACAGAACTTCTAAACCCAAATGTCTGACAAAGAGGAGATGAGCTTAGAGCCTATTCAAGTAGAACAGGACAAAGAAATGGAGCCAGAGGGGTGCTACTGTAAGGGTTGGAGAGCTCAGAAAGTGTAAGGCCATCTATTAGTCACTTTGTGAAAACAACAGAGCAGGAAGTTAGTGAGCCAAGATGTTTGAAAAGGCAACTGAACCCAACCCACCATTCTGAAAATACAGAAAAACTCATTTCTCTTAAAATGAGCCACAAACAAGGATTGCGGTCCAATTCCATAAAATGTTATACTTTTTAAAAAGGAAATAAAGAGTAGAATAAAATCCTTTCAAGCAACAAAAGCTCGCTAAAAGGTCATGTCTATAAAACACATGAGAACTATAACCTAATATTTCTAAATGAACTAGAAACCAATTAAGAAAATAATGCAGCATTAAGAGAACAGCATACATCATAATTACTGCCTTAAAAAGAGAACATGGGACTCAGAAAAGGATTAAAAATGAGAGAATGTGTAATTTCTGTAATTAATACTACTGCATCTGGAGATGGGAAGAAAGGGCCCCTCCAGTTCTCAGCTGCATGCTAGTCACCATATTCACTCAAGAAAAGGACCCAAACCAAAGCACGCACTGCCTAGAAGGAGTAGGAGCCCCATGGGAGAATAGAGAATAGTTCCTGGGGCTCTGGGGTTCCCAGGGCATAGTTCTGATTCCCACCAGCCAACTGGGAGAAGTTAACACATCGGAGATTTAGTACATACACTCAAAAGATTTTAGTCATGGTATTGGAGAAAAACCAACCCTTAATAAATGTTGCTATGGCTCTACAAAGTAATTAAATAAAAATGAGATGGGATCAAACTGTTTCGAAGAAATTAAACGGAGTCACAAAACAAGAGTGAATACTATTTATATTATATAAAAAAAAAATCTGACATACAAGATAATATTAGCACTATATGTGCCATCCAGTCAAATTTTCTAGTAAAATATAAAAGAGAAATGTGACCCATGATAAGAGGTTAAAAACAACAAAAAACAAAAAAATCTGAAACTGACCCAACAGTTATAGAGAATTAATAGAATATTAAACTAATTACTATCCAGAGTTGTGCCTGATTGATAGTATACAGGCTTATAGAGCCAACTGTTCAGGTATCCATTACTGAGAAGTTTACAAGCCTTACTAAATAGTCATCTTTAAAAATTAATCACATGATTAATTTATATTTGAAGGGAAGGTATTATATACTAAAACTCAGTACTTGCTGGTTATCTTTGCTTTATTTTAGTCTACCCTGCAATTCCATGGTTATTTATCATTATTCTCTTACAAGGTGAAGAGAATTCTATTAATAGTGTTGCTATTGTACATCTCTTCCAAATATGTAGTTATTGATGGCACGTTGGCTGTTTAAAAATAATTATCAATGGATTATCTAAAGTGTGCTTGATAAATCAAGGCTATGCTCTTTGATTCCTGAGAAGGAGATCTTAAGCATTTTCTAGCACACTAAAAATTGTAATATTCTCTTTGTTCAAGAAACTAAAGGAAACATGGAATGTGTTAAGTGGAAATTTAGAAAAACTTCAATATAAAGTTTATAGGGATGAAATGTGAGTGAAAGACTACATGAGATGGATTTAAAAAATAAGCTTCAAAGAAAATATGCATGAGCAAGAAAACTGAAGAAATTAGCCAAAATAAACCATGAAGAAAAATCCCCAGAAAAAAAGAAAAAAAAATACTTCTGAAATTAGCATAAAGGGAAAAATACTTTTGAATAATGGTCAAGAATTTACCCATATTTGCTAAAGGTGAAAAGTATAGATCACAGGAACTCAATGATTCCAAGCATATGAAAAAATAAGAAAATTACATAAAATAATATGACAAAGAAATTGTTTAAATCCGTAAATAAAGAGTCAAAATCTTAAAACACCCTTAAGATGGCATATAGAAGGGACAGTGTCTTTAGAAGTGATAAGCCCAATGACAGAACACTTTTAAAGAGCTGAACATGCATTCAATCCAGAATCCTATAAAAAGATAGCTTGAAAACCAGATGATAACAATATTCAAGAAGAATAAAAAGGTGAAAGAATAATAGTGAAATTATAATAATGATAAATAATCAAAATAAACTAATAATAAATGTAATAAAATACAAATATTTTTAAAGACTTAAAAATATTAAAAATATAACCATTTGAGTAGATATAAAAGGATATCTTTAACCTATTTAATTTCTCTTCAATTATTATTTAAAATAGTAGATATCATAAAGTTCATAACATCTATAGAAGTGAAATATGTTGTTACATTTATTTAATCTCTGTCGGAGTTTTCTACCCCATCTTTGATCATTCAGATCCCAGAAAAAAGACACAAAACCTTTATATTTGTAATAAGCCTTTAATGCACTAGAGCTGGACAGATATCTACCCTCCATACTATTATGTCTACTTCCTCATCAATAATACTGCATTATAACTTGCCATGTTCTATCTAGGCTCCTCTTAACTCCAATTGGCCAGACCTCATGGCTATGTTTTGATGACTCACCTACCCCATGGTGACTTCTCTCTCCATCTTCTCTCTCTTTTCTCGTCATGGTCCTACTTGAGACCCGAACCCTAGAAATGGAAACTCTGCCTATCTCTCTTGTGCCCAGCTATAGGCTAGAGGTACCTTTATTTACCAATCAAGGATAACTTGGCAGAGGGCAAGGTTACATGTCTCTTGGGTCTACATGAGATTCTCCTCAACCCTGAGAGGGGTAACCAGCACCAATATTTAGCATTACAATACATAGCAGCAGACCAAACCTCAACAGAAATATGTGCAAATAATAACAAAATTCTGTGGAAGGGGATGAAATATACAGTTACAAGGTTCTCACAGTGTGCGAATGTGTGATATAATCCCATTTGAAGATAAACTGTTATAATTTAAAGATATGTTTATAAAATATGAGCCAGTCTCAAAGGAATAAAAGAGATTGGAAGAGAAAAAGAGAAAGAAAAAATAGAAAACAAACAGAAAAACAGGATTATGGATGAGAAACTATCAAAAAAGATAAAATATAATTATAAACAACAAGTAATGCAAAAGGTGGCAGAAAAGGGGACACAAATCAGATTGAACAAATACACAACTCAGAACACGTCAGAGCATACTCAACTACTCCAGTAATCACAATAATTGTGAACTGAGAAAAAATAACCCAAAGTAGAGAAAAGTATTGTCAATTTGATGTCAAAACTCAGACTCAAATATTCAAAACATAAAGAATTTGTTTTAAGTAAAAACATTAGTAAGCTAAAAATAGGATGAAAGGAGGAGCTGGGAGTAGTTAACTTTGATCAAAAGAAAACTGAAGTGACCCCATTAACATCACACGAGGTCGTTTTCAGAGTAAAAGGAATCACCTGAAATGAACTTTATTTTATAATCATTAAGAAATCATTTAATCAATGGGCAGTGGTGGCACATGCCTTTAATCCCAGCACTTGGGAGGCAGAGGCAGGCAGATTTCTGAGTTCAAGGCCAGTCTACAGAGTGAGTTTCAGGACAGCCAGCACATAGACAGACCCTATCTCGAAAAACCAAAAAAAAAAAAGAAAGAAAGAAAGAAAGAAATCATTTTACCAAATGGGCATAACAATTTAAATTATGTTAATAACACACCTTTAAGACAAACATATTAAAAACAATAAACCTTCAGGACAAAGATTTTTAACAACGATGTTCTTAAAAAATGGAGTTGGCCTGCAGAAAGAAAACCCACAACTCTATGACACTCTAGTAATATTTGAGCCAACCTGACCTAATTGACTTTTAGAAGGTGTTCTAATCAGAGTTAGAGAAATGGCTCAGCAGTTAAGAGGATTTGAGAGGGCCTGGGTTAGATTCCCAGTATCTATAGAGCAGCTTGCAACCATCTGTAACTCCAGTTCTAGGAAATTTGACACCCTCTCTGGTCTCTGCAGGAACCATGCATGCTTAGAGTATACAGTTATATATGCAGGTAGACCACCGATGGACATACAATAAAGATTTATTTTTAAAAAGAAAAAACACTTCAACCAGCTCCACATAGGCTCTATGTATATTCAGTGACACATGTAATATTTATATGTATACTAACCTAAGTTTAATGAACATAAGAGATTTTGAATCATATAAAGTATGTTTGAAACAAGAGAACTAAATTAGAAGTGAAACACTGAAACTATAGAACAGAAAATATTTTTAAATAAACTATGAACTAAAGGAGAAATTGAAAAGGAACTTACCGGTCCGCCATCTGCACCCGAGAGCTGAGGCTGTTCCACAACCCGAAGTGCAGGAGTCCAACCAGGAAAGACCTGTTCTCCCAGGAGTGCTTTAACTCCCAGGCTCGGAGGTGAGATAGCTACTCTCCCTGGCCAGGAGCTAGCAGAACATAGGAACAGTGCAGCAGCTGGAACAGGATCCTTCCAGTCCACCATCTGCACCCAGAGCTTGGGCAGTTCCAGAGCCCTCTACATACAAGTTCCACCAGGAGAGAGCTGGTCTCCCTGGAGTACCGACACAGGCTTACGGACCCACAGGAAGAACAAGCTCCAGCCAGAGACAGCAAGAATATCTAACACCAGAGATAAAGAGATAGCGAAAGGCAAACATAACAATCTTACCAACAGAAACCAAGACTACTTGGCATCATCAGAACTCAGTTCTCCCACCACAGCAAGTCTTGGATACTCCAACACACCAGAAAAGCAAGATGTGGATTTAAATTCACATCTCATGAGGATGATAGAGGATTTTAAGAAGGACATAAATAACTCCCTCAAAGAAATACAGGAGAACACAGGTAAGCAGGTAGAAGCCCTTAAAGAGGAAACACAAAAAATCAGTGGCCTTCCTCTACACAAAGGATAAACAGGCTGAGAAAGAAATTAGGGGAACAATACCCTTCACAATAGCCACAAATAATATAAAATACCTTGGTGTGACTCTAACTAAGCAAGTGAAAATCTGAATGACAAGAACTTCAAGTCTCTGAAGAAAAGAAATCGAAGAAGATCTTAGAAGATAGATCTCTCATGCTCATGGATTGGCAGGATTAATATAGTAAAAAATGGCCATCTTTCCAAAAGCAATCTACAGATTCAATGCAATACCCATCAAAATTTCAGCTCAATTCCTCACAGACTTAGAAAGAGCAATTTGCAAATTCACCTGGAATAACAAAAACCTAAGATATCAAAAACTATTCTTAACAATAAAAGAACTTCTGGTAGAATCACCATCCCTGACCTCAGGCTGTACTACAGAGCAATGGTGATAAAAACTGGATAATATTGGTACAGAGACAGGCAGGTAGATCAGTGGAATAGAATTCAAGATCCAGAAATGAACCCACATACCTATGGTCACTTAATCTTTGACAAAGGAGCTAAAACTATCCAGTTGGAAAAAAGACAGCATTTTCAACAAATGGTGCTGGCTCAACTGGTGGTTAGCATGTAGAAGAATGCAAATCAATCCATTCTTATCTCCTTGTACAAAGCTCAAGTCAAAGTGGATCAAGGACCTCCACATAAAACCAGACACACTGAATCTAATAGAAGAGAAAGTGGGGAAGAGCGTTGAGCACATGGGCAAAGGAGAAATTTTCCTGAACAGAACACCAATAGCATATGCTCTAAGATCAAGAATTGACTAATGGGTCCTTATAAAGTTGCAAAGCTTCTGTAAGACAAAAGACACTATTAATAGGACAAAACGGCAACCAACAGATTGGGAAAAGATCTTTACCAATCCTACATCTGATAGAGGGCTAATATCCAGTGTATACAAAGAACTCAAGAAGTTAGACTCTAGAGAACCAAGTAACCCTTTTAAAAAATGGGATACAAAGCTAAACAAAGAACTCACAACTGAGGAATACCAAATGGCTGAGAAGCACCTAAAGAAATGCTCAACATCCTTAGTCATCAGGGAAGTGCAAATCAAAACAACTCTGAGATTCCTCCTCACACCAGTCAGAATGGCTAAGATCAAAAACTCAGGTGACAGCACATGCTGGAGAGGTCGTGGAGAAAGAGGAACATTCCTCCATTGCTGGTGGGACTGCAAGCTGGTACAACCACTCTAGAAATCAGGTTGACGATTCCTCAGAAAATTGGACATAGTACTACCTGAGGACCCGGCAATACCATTCCTGGGCATATACCCAGAAGATGCTCCAACATGCAATAAGGACACATGCTCCACCATGTTCATAGCAGCCTTATTTATAATATCCAGAAGCTGGAAACAACTCAAATGTCCCTCAACAGAAGAATAGATATAGAAAATGTGGTACATTTACACAATGGAGTATACTCTGCTATTAAAAACAATGAATTTTTGAAATTCGTAGGCAAATGGATAGAATTAGAAAATATCATCCTGAGTGAGGTAACCCAATCACAAAAGAAAACACCTGGTATGCACTCACTGATACGTGGACATTAGTCCAGAAGCTCAGAATACCCAAGATACAATCCACAGACCACATGAAACTCAAGAAGGAAGGTCAAAGTATAGATACTACCATCCTTCTTAGAAGGGGGAACAAAATACCCATGGAAGGAGTTACAGAGTCAAAGTGTGGAGCAGAGACTGAAAGAATGACCTTCCAGAGACTGCCCCACCTGGAGATCCATCCCATATACAGTAACCAAACCCAGACATCATTGTGTATGCCAATAAGTGCTTGCTGACAGAAGCCTGTTTTTAGCTGTCTCCCTAGAGGCCCTACTAGTGCCTGACAAATACAGAAGTAGAAGCTCGCAGCCATCCATTGAACTGAGCACAGGGTCCCCAATGGAGGGGTTAGAGAAAGGACCCAAGGAGTTGAAGGGTTTTGCAGCCCCCTAGGAGGAACAACAATATGAACTAACTAGTACCTGCAGAGCTCCTAGGGACTAAACCACCAACCAAAGAGTACACATGGTGGGACTCATGGCTCCAGCTGCATATGTAGCAGAGGATGGTCTTGTCGGTCATCAGTATGAGGAGAGACCCTTGGTCCTGTGAAGGTTCTATGCCCCAGTGTAGGGGAATGCCAGGGCCAGGAAGTGGGAGTGGGTAGGTAGGTAAGCAGGGGGAGGGAGAGGGGATTTTCAGAGGGGAAATGAGATAACATTTGAAACGTAAATAAAGAAAATATCTAATAAAAAACTAAAAAGAAAAAAGAAAAGGAACTTAATGTGTATTTTAGCTTTGTGATAGTGAAAAAAATCTTTAAATTTTTGAGATTCAGGTAGCTGCTGGGCCTAGATCCAAAGCTTTGAGTCAGTTCACCCCAACATATATACCATATATGGGCTCCTGGAGCATGTAGGGGAGCAGATCCTGCAGAACCAGATGTCATTACTGAATAGAACTGGTCCTAGGCCCTTTACCTGGCCCCCAGCATGGAGCTGGGGCAGCTGCTTATCCTTCTGGGAGAAGGGGAGGGAGCTAGTGGTGCAGCCTGCAGGTTACCAGCACAAAGTGTAGCAGCCAGGAGCTTTCCCAGAAGCCAGTAGGCTATCTAGAAGGAGTCTCAGCCATGGTCTAGTCATCATGGTGCTTCAGAGACCAGAAACCTTGAACCAGACTAACAACTTGTTGCAATCAATATTTGCATGTAAAGCTGTTTGGGTAAAAAAAAAAAATACATTGTGTGACACATTGCAGTTTCCCATGCCATTATGGCAAACAAAAATGAGATGGAGAGGTGGGACATATGGAGGAGCAGAGTTGTGAACGTGTTGTGGAGAAGAGCAGAACTAAAGTCACAACAAAGTGACTGGTGTGAGAGAAGGCTGTAGTGATGGTGTGCAGCAGACTGGAGCTTGTGCGGGCAGGTTCAAGCCCTAAACACACTGCCCAGCTCAGTGATCAAGTAATCATCCTAGCTCTGAGCAACGACAGGCTGTCCAAGATGAAGAATGGTTTATCTTCTGGAGTGAACCTCCTCAAAACACCTCTATGGTCTGTGCTACCCCTGAAGGCCATATTGATATCTATGGTCCCTTGCCCCAAGTTGTGTCAAAGCATGAGGTTCATGTGGATGTCTATGGTCTAAGCTGCCACTGGAGGCCGGGTGGATATCCAAGGTCCATGCTACTGCCAGAAGCCAGGTGGATGTCTGTAGTGTGAGCCACCACAGGAGGCCGTATTAGTATCCATTCTTTGTGCTGCTACTGGGAGGGCCATGTTGATGAGAGTGGCCTGTTCAGCCGTCGGAGGCTGTGTTCATGTCTGTGGACTGTGCAGCTCAAGGACCATGTTGGGTGTCTATGATCCTGCTGCAGCTCAGTGTCGTCATGATGTCCATGGCTCATGTTACCAAGGACCTCACTGATATCCATGCTCTGTGCTGCTGCTTTAAGCCATGGTGATGTCTATGGGCCAACAGGGACAGTGTTGATGTTGGTGACAGTCACCTATGTGGCCTTGAAAGTCATGCTGATGTCCTTGGCCTGTGCTGTTGCTGAGGGCTTTGATGGTGTCCTTGGACCATGCTGCAGCGTACGACTGTGTTGACATCCATATTTTGTGCTGCCACTGGAGACCAGGCTGAGGTCTGCGGCCTGTGCTATGGCTGGAGACCATGTGGATGTCCATGGTATTTGCTGTCACCAGAAACCAGTTGGAAGTCCATGTTCCATGCTCCCACTGACTGTAAAGGGCAAGGAAGCTACTTTTTCTGTGGTATGGACGACTTCAGATTCACAATTGAGAAAGAGGGACAAAGAAGGCTTCAATGAAAACCCTACCCCACACCCATCCCCCAAAAGTAACAGTCTATGTAGAAAACTATCAAAAAGAACTCTAAGAAGTTGTGATACTGATGTGAGAAGGATGTGTAGCTCTCCACATTGATGGCTTCTGGCAGGGGTGCGGGTGGGGAAGACTCAGTATTTTAAGGGGTGGGCCACTGAGAGTTTGTAACCACATGCTCACATACTCATATGTTCCAATGAGCATATGAGCAACACAAATTAGGCTTACTTTCTTTTTTTCTTCCTTTTTTTTTTCTTTTTTTAGGGGAAGGCAGTCACAAGGATGGGGAATGGGCAGATGTGGGAGGAGGAAGTGAGTGTGATTGGGAAGCATAATATGAAATTCTAAAATAATCAACAAAAATATTATGTTAGAAAAAAATTATGAGATGCAGCCAACCAAGGATACTTTTATAGAAACAAATATCTTTATTATAAAATTATCAAAGTTTAGGTTAAATGACCTCATTTTCCACCTCAGCCTGTCATACTGTAAGAAAAAGAGCAAATTAAACCCATTCTATCAATAACACATAAATATAAACTGTAACAAGAACTACTAAAATATATAAAAGAAATGTAATTACTAGATAAAAAAGCAATTCAAGAAAATAAATGAAGTTTACAAATATTTAGCTAGACTATTAAATAAAATAAGAGTGAAGGGGAAAAACAATCTGGGAGTGAGAAATGGGTTAGTTGGCCTCACTACAGCATCTGTAGATACTAAGATGGTAAGGAGTGTTATACATGACTTAGGAGCAGAAAGTTTGACAGAATAAATATTACAGACTAAGTCTTGAAAAGCACAAACTTAAGGTTTATTCAAGAAAAATAAAAAGTCAAATAGACATTAATTTTTAGAGTCATCTTTATGACTTATTGCAGAAATTTTTATTAGTTCTCCGAGGATTTTATACGATATCTTTTGATCATATTCATCCCCTTGCAAACTCCTCCAAGACACACTCTCCCTTCTCTACCTACCCATCTGTGTCCTCTGTTTTTCTCCAATAGAAGGCCGCACATCCTAGAAGATATGAACAAATCAAATTGGACTTGATGGATGTTTAAAAAAATAAAACAAAAGACGTGTTGACTTAAAATTTTAATCCATACTTCAAATCTTTTTTACTAAAGAAAATCCACTCCATATGCTTTAGTGATAGATTTCACCAAAACATTTAAAAGAAAGTTAATTCCAAATTTATACAAATTCCTCCAGGAATCTAAATAGGAAAAGATATTCCTATTTTACTGAATAAAGTCAGTCTACCCTAATTTTGTACATAGACGAAACCAATTTTAGAATGTTATGTTATATACAAATGTCCATCAAGAACATACATAGGCATACAGTTATCAAATAGAATCTCATAAAATAAAAAGAATATCACATGACCCCCAAGTGTAAGGTTGATTTAGGATTTGAGAGCTAATCAAGTTGTCTTAGTCAGGGTTTGTATTCCTGCACAAAACATCACGACCAAGAAACAAGTTAGGGAGGAAGGATTTGTTCAGCTTATACTTCCACATTGCTGTTCATCACCAAAGGAAGTCAGAGCAGGAACACTCGAAGGGTAGGAACTTGGAGTCAGGAGTTGATACAAAGGCCATGGAGGAGTGCTGCTTTCCAGATTGCTTACCCTGGCTTGCTCAGCTTGCTTTCTTAAAGAACCCAGAACCCAGGACAACCAGCCCAGGGATGGCACCACCCACAATGGACCCTCTCCCATCCTTGATCACTAATTGAGAAAATGCCTTACAGCTGGATCTCACAGAGGCATTTCCACAAGGGAGGCTCCTTTCTCTATGATAACTCCAGCTTGTGTCAAGTTGACACACAAAACCAGCCAGTAGAACCAACCCCTTGTCAACTTGACACACAAGCACATCACTATTAAGCCTCAACACTTACTTTCCTATTCATCTCCAAGATCTAAATAACTTTAAAAGTCCCACAATCTTTACAAATTCTTACATATTAAAATTTGAATCTCTTTTAAATATCTAATCTCTTTTGAAATTCAAAGTCTTTTAACTGTGGGATCCACTAAAATACTTTCTTCCTTCAAGAGGGAAAAATAGCAGGGCACAGTCACAATCAAAAGCAAAATCAAACTGTAACCGTCCAATGTCTGTGATCCACTCACAATCTTTTGGGCTCCTCCAAGGGCTTGGGTCACTTCTCCAGCTCTGCCCTTTGTAGCACATACTTTGTCTGCTACATGCCAGCTGCCTGTACTCCACCGCTGCTGTTCTTGGTAGTCAAATCATGATACTGGCATCTCCAAAACACTGCTGTCTTCTGCTGCAACTGGGCTGCACTTTCACAAATAACCTCTCATAGGATCTTTTCATGGTGCTAAGCCCCCACTTCTCTGCATGACCCCTTCAGTGCTGGGATTTCAACTGTCACTGAGGCTACACCTTCACCAGTGGTCTCTCCTGGCCTTTCACAGTGCCAAGCATAAGCTGCTACCTCTTCATGTTTTAAAACCAGTACCACCTGATGACTCTTACACATTACCAAGTCTAGCTACCAACAAGAGGTACAACCATGGCTGCCTCTGGAACACAGCTTCTCTGTGCTCTCAGGAAACACTTCCCAGAAGATGTCACCTTAGTGATGCTAGTCTCTTCTTAATCACTGCTAATTTCTTATCTTCAACTAAGATCAATCGTCCCAGTAATGCAAATGTTTCATTTTAGTAGTTCTGGCATCTTTTTAATCACAGCTGATTCTTCATCCCCAGCTAACCAAAAACACAGAATCTTCACAATCAAAATAGCAATGGCTCTGATAAGAGTCTTTAATCTTCCCTCTGAAATTTCACAAGCCAGGCCTCCATTATTTGCACTGTTCTCCACATTATCTTCTAAGCTCCTACAGAACATCCAACAGAGCTCTTAATACCCAATGGCTCATCTAGCCCAAAGTTCCAAAGTCCTTCCACAGTCCTCCCCAAAACATGGTCAGGTTGTCACAGGAATACTCCACTATGCTGGTACCAATTTCTGTCTTAGGGTTTTACTTCTGTGAACAGATACCATGAACAAGGCAAGTCTTTTATAGGACAACTTTTAATTGGGGCTGGCTTGCAGGTTCAGAAGTTCCATCCATTTTCATCAAGGTGGGAGCATGGCAGCATCTAGGCAGGCATGGTACAGGCAGAACTGAGAGTTCTACTTCTTCATCTGAAGGCTGCTAGTGGAAGACTCACTTTCAGGCAGCTAGGATGAGGATCTTAAAGCCCATGCACACAGTGACACACCTACTCCAATAAGGCCACACCTCCTAATAGTGCTATTCCCTGGGATAGAAAAACTAGATGTAATTTCAAGAGGCTGAAAAAGTATTCAATGAAATTTATAAATCATTCTTGACTTCTATTGAAGGTATTGGAACATCAGCCCAGCCACAAAACCTTTGAGCTGCAATTTGCCCTACCTACAAAATGTGCTGGAATAAAGGTGGCAAAGAAATTGTGGGGATGGACAATCAATGACTGGTCCAGCTTGAGACCCATGCCATGAGAGGAAGCCACCCCTAACACTACCTAGAGGGCCAAAAATCACAGGCTGGATATCCCAGAGACTTAGGATATAACCAAACATAACTGACAAAAAAGTCAATGAAATGATTCCTAATGATATTCTGCTTTTACTCATACATTGGTGCCGAGTCCAGGTGTCATCAGAGAGGTTTCACCCAATAACTGTTGGAAACATATGCAGAAACCCACAACCACACTATTGTTGGAGCTTGGGGAACCCTACAGAAGATGAGAAAGAAGTATTATAGGAGCCAGAAGGGTCAAGACCACCACAAGAAAATACACAAAATCAATTGATCTGGTCTCATAGGTGCTCACAGAGGCTGAACTCCCAACCAAGAAGCCTACTAGCCTACTGACCTAGGTCCTCTGCCATATCTTGCAGTTGTATAGCTTGGTCTTCTTATGAGGCTCCTAACAGTGGGAGCAGGGGCTATCCTGATTCTGTTGCCTGCCTTTGGGAACCCTTCCTCCTACTGGGTTGCCTTGCCTAGCCTTAATAGAAGGAGAGGTACCTATTCTTACTACAACATGATAGGGGAGGTCCCTCCTTTTCTGAAGAGAAGCAAAGAAGAAGTGGTTAGAGGGGGAGGGGTAGAAGAAGGGGGAGAAGGGAAGTAGTGGGGAGAGATTGGGAGAAGAGGAGGGAGGGGAAACTGCAGTAGGGACGTGATAAATAAATAAATAAATAAATAATCAATCTTTAAAAATCATTCTTCATAAAATGAGCAGCAAATGAGAAATAAGGAACTTTCTTCAAAATCAAAGTATGTCTCTGGAAACCCACAGTCAGCATGTTACTTCAGAGTGAGAAAATGGAGGTGTTCTCCTTTAAAATTAGGAATGAAGCAAGGATGCACAGTCTCACCACTGATACAACATCATATTAGAATTCCTGGACAAATCAATTAGACATGAAAACTATAAAGCCTGTCCACATTAAGAAAAAAAAGCGAAAAATGATCTTTTCCACCAATGATTATAATAAAATTCTAACTTTAAAAAAACTACATAGCAAAATATATTCATGTAATAAATTTGTGAAGCAAGCAGAAAATGGAGAAATAAATCACAGTTTTCAGAATTAATTACATGGAAGAATGTTGTGGAATGAGGATTTTTGGGACTTTTCTAAATATGTCTTGTTTTATGGATTTAACTTTGAGATCATGCACATAGTTGCAAGACATTTCAAAAACTCATTTCCAAAAATGTTAAGAGAAAATGAAATTAAAAACCTAAATATGTATCTAGCTAGTCACATAACCACACAGAGGGGAGGACCAAAGGAACTTCAGAAATAGAATGCAAATCACACTGTTGGTGGAAAGCTCAGTGAATTGCTCTGGCCAGCGTGTCTGTGTTATGGGATAGAGCAAAGGAGTAACTAGGTGATAGCCAGCCATTCCTGCTGCAATCTAAACATTCTCAGAAATATTTAAAGAATTGAACTTCCTGCAGCCACATAACTCTGGGGAATCCAATCATTGTCATACGAATGGTACAGAAATGCCAAGATTGGTTAGTCTGGAGAACTAGGGAACATTAAGTTACATTTGGCTTCTAAGAAAATGTGAATTTAATATCTTTGGAGGTTTTTTTTTTCCTGAAAATGTAATATTAGTTGAAAGAGAGATTACTAGTATGCTCATTGAAAAGTTAAGTTCCATTTCTTTGGTCTGTGTACAACTTAACAATAGGAGACTAGCTGAGGTTAAAAATGGTGTGGTAGAGGGCCAGGAATGTGAATCCTGTCTAATTGTTGGATCCATGAAGCCTGATTGCCCTGAGCACTGGTGAGTTTGGTAATCCCTATGTTCTCTAGGAGTTCTCCAACTCTGCCATGGTTCCAGTAAGGATGTAAGCCGCCACCAACAGACCACTCTTATAGTTCAGTGATTTGATCAGTAAATAGGCCAATGTATCAACTAATTTATAACATCACTGGGAAGATATATATATATATATATATATATATATATATATATATATAT